>OX377620.1:25582573-25844423 GCA_947397865.1 Polietes domitor | reverse complement strand
CGCTGCAATCGCAAAAGGCAACGCTACACAAATCCCGTGGTTGTCAAAAGGGAAACCCTGAAGCCAACTGCCATTTCCATCGCGGAGCGACGTGTCTATGCCAATCGCAAACCTCTGGCGGAGTTGCAGCGGCCCCTAGTCCCCGACTTGTGGAGCAAATACAAGTCCAGCCAACAAACCTCCCCATTAAGGGGACTCATGGAGACAATTGCCACTCCTAGTCCCGTTCATTTACAAAAGCCCTACAAAATCAATGGCCGCATAGCGCCCAGCATCACGGCAACCCTGGCCACGGCATCGTTAGCATCACAACGTTGTTACAGTGGCCTCAACCACTACGCCAAGTTGTAAGGATGTCATCCACGAAGGAAGGGAGATGAGTTGTCATCCTTACAACTCTCCGTCTCCGTTCCGTTCCGTACATATTTTACGCGAGATGATAATGTTTTGTATTTATCGACATATGAGTTTTGAGCTTTTCGATTCGCAAAAGTTTTGATTCTTTTGCCAAAAACTACAGATGCTGATGGATGACAAAACATTTGTCGCCTCATCGGGAAAACATGTTGCCACAGAATCCAATCCACTTCACGTCACTACCCCTCTACTCTCATCCCCTCCGCACCGCTCAACCCATTGCAGGACATCCGTCAAGTCATTGATGACGGGTGTTGAGACTTGTCTTTGATTTCTGATTTTAGTGTTTTGTGTTCGATTGTGTGAAGGGCGATGACGATGACGACAACGACGAAGATGATGTGTGAACAAGACACAACAACAACAAGAAAGAATGTCTTCTGTATGATTACAATGTGATGTCTCATAAAAGTTATCGGTTTATTATATGTTCGTTCGAATTATACTTATCTTCTACATATTGTGTGCAAAGCACAGTGTGACAAAATGTGTTGTTGTTTAATAAAAATACACAAATAAATGCGTTATTCGAATTTAACGCAATGCAGCACAGTGGTTAACAATCGAATTATTATACCCTCCACCTCCAGGATAGGTTTATACTAACTTTGTCATTCCGTTTGTAACACAACTTGAAATATCGACCTGAGACCATATAAAGTATATATATTCTTGATAGTCATAAAATTCTAAGACGATCTAGCCAAGTCTATTGAAAGCACGCTAGCATTTAAAAAAAGGAGCTAAGACGTACAAATTTTCCATAAATTCGTCTCATAGTCGTATGTGTCGATTATGGATGGCAACCAGAGTTTAGTGGCGTTGCTAGTTGCCAAATTTGCATTACGGATGGCAACTACGACCGACAGTTGTCAATTTCAGTTGCTAAAAAGGGGATTTTTCGGCAACCATTTATTTCTGGTTGCCTTGTAATTTTTCTAATTGGTGTGTAATTTTTTAAAGAAATAAAAAGTGAAAATAAGAGGTAATTTACATTTATTTTTAATTATTCATATATTCAATATTACATATTTCTTATTTCTGGTGTTTGTAGGCTTCATGTTGGTTAAAATTACCACAAAGCAACAATTTGAAATCCTGGTAAACAAAATGGAACTTAACCCTAACGTAGCTCGCGGTGTACGGGTTTTTGGTGAAACCAAAGCCACTACGGATGAAGTGTGGAAGGGAATTGCCGATAATTTAAATAGCTATGGTTCACCTACACGTACTCCAGAAGATTGGCAGAGAGTGTGGATTCATTTTAAGGCAAAATTAAAAAAGAAACTGGCAGAAAATAAAAGAAACCTTAACACCACAGTTGGTGGACCATCGCAAGAAGTGCCTTTATCGCCATTGGAGCAGGCGGCAGCGGACCTGTTGCAAGTTGATTTGGCTGCAACTCCAGTGGGTAATCTGTCTGGCGTTCTAGAGACATTGGATGCTTTTTCTTCCTCTGTTAATTTGGAAACAATCCAAATTTTAGATAGCTTTTGCTCTATTATTTGGACAACTTCGGTCAAAACCACGGACAATTTGGGTTGAGCCATGCCGAGCTTGAAGTCATTGCCATGGGACTTCTGAAAACTTCCCTCCGCAAAAAAACTCAAAGCAGCACATACTTTTAAGAGTGGAGGTATTGCTGTTGTCCGGTAGCTTTTTTAAAGCAATTTTGTAATTCTTCCACTAAATAGACAACGGCATCTTTTGGAAGTCGGAAATACGCCTTAAAGCTAATGTGTCGATTATGGATGGCAACCAGAGTTTAGTGGCGTTGCTAGTTGCCAAATTTGCATTACGGATGGCAACTACGACCGACAGTTGTTAATTTCAGTTGCTAAAAAGGGGATTTTTCGGCAACCATTTATTTCTGGTTGCCTTGTAATTTTTCAAATTGGTGTGTAATTTTTTAAAGAAATAAAAAGTGAAAATAAGAGGTTATTTACATTTATTTTTAATTATTCATATATTCAATATTACATATTTTTTTCTGGTGTTTGTAGGCTTCATGATGGTTAAAATTACCACAAAGCAACAATTTGAAATCCTGGTAAACAAAATGGAACTTAACCCTAACCTAGCTCGCGGTGTACGGGTATTTGGTGAAACCAAAGCCACTACGGATGAAGTGTGGAAGGGAATTGCTGATAATTTAAATAGGTATGGCCCACCTACACGTACTCCAGAAGAATGGCAGAGAGTGTGGATTCATTTTAAGGCAAAATTAAAAAAGAAACTGGCAGAAAATAAAAGAAACCTTAACACCACAGGTGGTGGGCCATCGCAAGAAGTGCCTTTATCGCCATTGGAGCAGGCGGCAGCGAACCTGTTGCGAGTTGATTTGGCTGCTACTCCAGTGGGTAATCTGTTTGGCGTTCTAGAGATATTGGATGCTTTTTCTTCTTCTGTTAATTTGGAAACAATCCAAATTTTACATAGCTTTTGCTCTATTATTTGGACAACTTCGCTCAAAACCACGGACAATGTGGGTTGAGCCATGCCGAGGTTGAAGTCATTGCCATGGGACTTCTGAAAACTTCAAAGCAGCACACACTTTTAAGATTGGAGGTATTGCTGTTGACCGGTAGCTTTTTTTAAAGCAATTTTTTAATTCTTCCACTAAATAGACAACGGCATCTTTTGGAAGTCGGAAATACGCCTTAAAGCTAAGACGAACAATTGTTTATTGAAAAATTTTCAAGATAGAAACATCTACTCACAGTACAGATGGCAATTCTAAGGGATTAGAGCTATCTCTTAAATTCCTCCTAATAAATGCCAAGTCCTGGGCATCTTCTTCTTCATCAAAAAAAGTTCCACTGAGCTAATCATTAAAAATTAAATTTTTATTGTTGAAATTTACTTTTTTGAGTTGAATTGTTTGTTTTGTTTACAAAATTTTAAGTTGCCAAAGTGTCAAAACACTATTATCGACGGCAACTGACAAAAGTTGTCATACATAATACTTATTTTTATTTCAGTTGCGTTGCCAGTTGACAACTCAACTGGAGTTTGGTTGCCATCCATAATCGACCCATAAGACGAACAATTGTTTATTGAAAAAATTTCAAGATAGAAACATCTACTCACAGTACAGATGGCAATTCTAAGGGATTAGAGCTATCTCTTAAATTCCTCCTAATAGATGCCACGTCCTGGGCATCTCCTTCTTCATCAAAACAAGTTCCACTGAGCTAATCATTAAAAATTAAATTTTTATTGTTGAAATTTACTTTTTTGAGTTGAATTGTTTGTTTTGTTTACAAAATTTTAAGTTGCCAAAGTGTCAAAACACTATTATCGACGGCAACTGACAAAAGTTGTCATACATAATACTTATTTTTATTTCAGTTGCGTTGCCAGTCGACAACTCAACTGGAGTTTGATTGCCATCCATAATCGACCCAGTAGATCGTTTGGGAATGCAACTGGGCGAAATCGGCTCCCCTCATTTCCTATTATAAATCGAAATGGGTAACGCCTCGCAAATCCGAAAATTGTATTATTTAAGGGTGTGTTTCCGGATGACATATCATTCATTGAACTCGTCAAAACGACAAACGAAAATTGATTTGCGTTTCTGTATAACGAATGCCTATTTTTGAGTACAACACAAAAGCTTTCGTTTGCCTTTTGGGTTTCTCGAACACGAAACCAATCGTCACAAACGTCCAATATGGACGATTAGAAAAACTCATTCGTTTACGTTCAGAAATGAAAACAAGTAAGGAAAGGCTAAAGTCGGGCGGAGCCGACTATATGATACACACCACTTTCTATCCTATTACAATCCGATTCGGTAAAAAAGTGAAATCGGGAAGGATTTTTGTATCCTGTAAATGTATGTGTTTGACAAAAAATGTTAAATCGGAAAGAACATCTGCATGGGGGTATATTGAAACATGGAACGATGTGACCCACGTGTATGTTTATAGGTGAAATATAATCACCCTTATCACGTAAGTCGTAGTCGAATTTCGACAGCTGTCGTAGTCGTAGTCGAATTTGCATTTCGTCGGTATCATGTAACAAATTCGACGTGACTAGAACATTTTCGTCGTAGTCGATTTTGTTAAAAATTTTTGTTAATTTTTTTTCTTTATATTTGATCTTTCCACTTTTTTATTGTAGATTTTTGTCAAAATTTTCATTTTTCAAATCATTTAACCAATAAAAATACAAAATTCCTTGGGAGTCATAATTTCCATTCTTAAATTACGTATGTAATTCAAGAAATAAAATTATATGTTTTTGCTTTTTATATTAGTTTAATAGAACTAAATCCATTAACTTTTGATTTGATTAATTTTTTCCATTTTTAATTTTTTTTTACTCTAGTCACTTGCAAAATATTCAGTGACAGTTTTTGTCGAATTTCACAGTCAAATACGACATACGCGATACCAAAAATGTAAATTTGTGACACGAGTCGAAAATTCGACACGACTACGACTTACATGATGAGGGTGAATATGTAAAGTTTGGCCAAAATCGGTTAAACATTTGTATATATATAAATAAATGTATATCTAAATCTGAACCGATCTTACCCACTTTCACAATAGATGTTTTAGTTAGATTATTAGATATTGTGCCAAATTTGAAGAATATCGTGTACAATATGTGGTTTCTACAGCGGAAAAAAATCAAATCGGGAGCGACATTTGTATGGGGGCTATATCTAAATCTGAACCGATCTTACCCACTTTCTGCAAAGGAGTTTCTAGTTGTATTATAAGATGTTGTGCCAAATTTAAAGAATATCGGGTACAATATGTGGTTTTTAGAGCGGAAAATGTCAAATCGGGAGCGACATTTATATGGGGACTATATCTAAATCGGAACCGATCTAGCCCGCTTTTGACACAGGTGTTTCTAGCTAGATTATAAGGTGTTGAGCCAAATTTGAAGAATATCGGGTACAATATGTGGTTTCTATAGCGGAAAAAGTCAAATCGGGAGCGATATTTCCATGGAGGCTATATCTAAATCTGAACCGATTTGCCCTTGATCCACAAAACTTACTTGTGCCAATTTTTGTTAAGATCGGACTATAATTGCGACCTTTAATTTGATTACAACAATAGATGGACAGACGGACATTGCTAAATCGACTCAGAAAGTGATTCTAAGCCGATCTGTATAATAAACGATGGGTCTAATTCGTTTCCTTTTGGGTGTTACAAACAAATGCACAAAGACATAATACTCTCGTGGAGTGTATAAAAATGGTTGAAATGTACATACATATGTTTTTAAAATGGAAAATGTATTTTCTTTTTTATATAACCAGTTAACAGTCGTTAGCATGTAAATAATGAAAATAAATATTGATATGTATATACACACAAAAAACTTCTCACATATGTACTTAAAATAACACTATCCTTTATTCTGCACCCAGCATAACATTGGAAAATGACAACGGGAACAAATATCGTATTTTAGCACAATTATGTTCCCAAAGATATTTTCTGGAACTGTTTTGAAATAATTTTATTGTAAACAAATATTTTTTGTGTCAGTTATTAGGGTTGCCTCCTTTTACACATAAAATTATGTTTTTCTATAAATAAATTTATCAAAAAATTTCAAAAAAATTTGATGGCAATATTGTTGATTGACAAATGAACGAAAGCTTTTATAATTTCATATCATAAGACGAAAACTTTTAAGCGTGTTACAAAAACCCAATTTATGAGTCGTTCGTCAGGGTATCATTCGTTCGTGTAGAATTTCAATCGTCATCCGGAAACACCCGGACACTGACATAAAATCCAAGTAGAAAACAAAGCATATACCCCGATATCAGTTATGTGATTTTTTTAATTGAACAAACACTAAGGGGGTCTCCCATATAAATGCAGTGCATAGTGTTGGTACAGGCAATACTTGTTGAAATAATAGAAAAATTAGAAATTATTCGTTCGTTGAAGCACTTTGTTTTAGAATGAAGTATATGATGTTCCCGACTAAAATGAAATATTGGTTTGTTTTATGTGTTCTCCCAAAATATTTTGCTTTTATCATTGTCCGTTCGTGAGCTGGACGCGTTCAAAATAACCTTCACGGTGAGAATGACATTGAGAAACAAGTAAAGAAAGGCTCAAGTCGGGCGGGGCCGACTATATAATACCCTACACCACTCCCTGCGTATATAAAGAGTGATTTTTTTGAGGTTAGGATTTTCATGCATTAGTATTTGACAGATCACGTGGGATTTCAGATATGGTGTCAAAGAGAAAGATGCTCAGTATGCTTTGACATTTCATCATGAATAGACTTACTAACGAGCAACGCTTGCAAATCATTGAATTTTATTACCAAAATCAGTGTTCGGTTCGAAATGTGTTTCGCGCTTTACGTCCGATTTATGGTCTACATAATCGACCAAGTGAGCAAACAATTAATGTGATTGTGACCAAGTTTCGCACTCAGTTTACTTTATTGGACATTAAACCAACCACACGAATGCGTACAGTGCGTACAGAAGAGAATATTGCGTCTGTTTCTGAGAGTGTTGCTGAAGACCGTGAAATGTCGATTCGTCGCCATTCGCAGCAATTGGGTTTGTGTTATTCGACCACATGGAAGATTTTACGCAAAGATCTTGGTGTAAAACCGTATAAAATACAGCTCGTGCAAGAACTGAAGCCAAACGATCTGCCACAACGTCGAATTTTCAGTGAATGGGCCCTAGAAAAGTTGGCAGAAAATCCGCTTTTTTATCGACAAATTTTGTTCAGCGATGAGGCTCATTTCTGGTTGAATGGCTACGTAAATAAACAAAATTGCCGCATTTGGAGTGAAGAGCAACCAGAAGCCGTTCAAGAACTGCCCATGCATCCCGAAAAATGCACTGTTTGGTGTGGTTTGTACGCTGGTGGAATCATTGGACCGTATTTTTTCAAAGATGCTGTTGGACGCAACGTTACGGTGAATGGCGATCGCTATCGTTCGATGCTAACAAACTTTTTGTTGCCAAAAATGGAAGAACTGAACTTGGTTGACATGTGGTTTCAACAAGATGGCGCTACATGCCACACAGCTCGCGATTCTATGGCCATTTTGAGGGAAAACTTCGGAGAACAATTCATCTCAAGAAATGGACCGGTAAGTTGGCCACCAAGATCATGCGATTTGACGCCTTTAGACTATTTTTTGTGGGGCTACGTGAAGTCTAAAGTCTACAGAAATAAGCCAGCAACTATTCCAGCTTTGGAAGACAACATTTCCGAAGAAATTCGGGCTATTCCGGCCGAAATGCTCGAAAAAGTTGCCCAAAATTGGACTTTCCGAATGGACCACCTAAGACGCAGCCGCGGTCAACATTTAAATGAAATTATCTTCAAAAAGTAAATGTCATGGACCAATCTAACGTTTCAAATAAAGAACCGATGAGATTTTGCAAATTTTGTGCGTTTTTTTTTTTAAAAAAGTTATCAAGCTCTTAAAAAATCACCCTTTACCTCGATTAATTTAATGTTTCATGGGAGCAATTTTATGTAGTTCATATAAATTATACAGTTTACCATAAATTCATCTTTAGTCATATTTAACAAATAAGGTATACTAGCATTACCCGCTGCTTTGCACGCGAAAAAGCCAGTTATTTGTTAATTTTATCCGTCTCTGTTATTTATTTATCTATTTATTTAATTTTCTTTTGGTGGATGTAGATAAATCTACATCCACACACTCACACACAGTCAAAGTAATGTGCTTGTCGATATGCACTATTTTAGCTGAACTTCTTCGTATGTATAATTTTTATAACTTTCTACCAAGTTTTGAACAAAAAATCATGTTTCTAAATGCAGCCAACTACTTTATAACTTTTGCACCTCTTTCCCAAAAAGTACACATTTTGAAAAACCACTATAGGTAACATGTGTATTTGCTTCCCCTAAAAATATGTACTTTATTTGGTAACACATTTTTTTCTTGTCGGGACGTATCGTTGTATTAAGTACAAATTTTGAAATATCCATTTATGTTCCACGTTTAAGTAATTAAAGGACTGTACATAATTTTTATCCCTTTTCGTCCCGCGCATCCCTTAAAAGTACAAATTTCGAAAGTCCATTCCGAAAGTCTACGTGGTCAGAGGAAATTACATACTAAATCAAGAAATCCATTTCTGTTGCAAGTCTACGTTGTCAGAGGAATTTACACTCCAAATTTCTCGACTTTAGTTGGTACCATTTTTATCCCTTTTTGTCCCGCTCACATCCTATAAGTACAAATTTCAAAAAAATCCATTTAGATTGCGCTTCTACGTTGTCAGGGAATTTACACTCCAAATTTCGCAACTCTAGCTGCACTAATTTAGTTGGTACTATTTTTATCCCGCTCACCGTTTATAAGTACAAATTTCGAAAAATTCTTTTAGATTAGCGCTTCTAAATCGCCAATACTTTAGTTGGTACTACTTTTATCCGTTGCCAGAGGAATTTACACTCCAAATTTCACGATTGTAGCTACAATATTTTGGTTGGTACAATTTTGATCCCTTTTTGTCCCACTCACCCCTACTAAGTACAAATTTCGAAAAATTCATTTATATTTGCCCTCCTACGTTGTCAGTGGAATTTACATATCAAATTTCACGATTCTAGGTGTAATACTTTAGTTGGTACCATTTTTTATCCCTTTCTGTCCCGCACGCCCCTTAAAAGTACAAATTTCGAAAAATGCAATTTTATTTCGCTTTTATGTGGTCAGAGGAATTTACATACCAAATTTCACGATTCTAGGTGTAATACTTTAGTTGGTACCATTTTTATCCCTTTTTGTCCCGCTCGCCCCTTAAAAGTACAAATTTCGAAAAATCCAATTTTACTTCGCTTTTATATGGCCAGAGGAATTTACATACCAAATTTCACGATTCTAGGTGTAATACTTTTGTTTGTACCATTTTTATCCCTTTCTGTCCCGCAAGCCCCTTAAAAGTACAACTTTCGAAAAATCAATTTATATCGTTGTCAGAGAATTGTAAATACCGATTTTCACGATTCTAGCTGTAATTCTTAAATTGGTACCATTTTGATCCCTTTTTGTCTCTTTCCTCCCTTAAAAGTACAAATTTCGAAAAATCCCTATTTGTAGCTCGTCTGCATGGTCATTGCAAGGAACTCACCGAATTTCATGTTTTTAGCTACTGCCGTTTATTCAGGACAAAGGTTCGATGTTTATCCCTTTTTGGGCCATTTTACCCCCAAAAAGTACGAATTTCGTAAAACGACGTCTACGTCATATTTGGGAACTACCCTGAAAATTTCGTGACCCTGGCTTCAGCCGTTTGGTCTGGGGGCTGGTCAATGATAAGTCAGTCAGTAACGCAACTCTTTTAGATATATAGATAATTGATCCAATTTTTCCGGCAGACAAATACAAATTATACAGTAATAATAGGATGAATCAGACCGACATTTGAAAGGAGGCCTATAACAACACGTGGAGCTTGGTCAAAAACATGGGCCTATATATTTCTCATTCACGGTTGGTATTCATAGTTGAAATCATGATCCGATGTAGGACGTAGTTTCTAGATGTAGGACGTAGTTTCATATATTTGACTTTGTATTCTTAGTTGAAATATAATATAATCTGCAAAATTTGAAAAAAAAAATCCGATGTTAAATTTGCGTTCTTGAGGGGTAAAAATTAAAATGGAGCCATTTGTAAAGGGCTCTACATTAAAAAGTGGTTCCATATAGATCAAAGTAGGTATTCTTAGTTGAAATATGGCATGATATGCACAATTATATCGAGATCTAATGTACGATGTGGGCTCTAGAGATGTAGTCAAATTTGTATGGGGGTTATAGCAAAATATGGACCCATATATATGACTTTCATAATATGTCTTCTTAGTTGAAATATAATACAAAATGCAAAATTTGATAAACTTCCGATGTAAATTGTGGGTCCTAGAGGAGTAAAAAAATGGGGGCCATTTGTAAGGGCGCTACATTAAAAAGTGGGCCCATATAGAACACTTTCAAAGTAGGTATTCTTAATATGAAATATGAATATAATACAGTCTGTAATAATGTAATGTAGGTAATAATTCAAATGGGTGCCCACTTGTAAGGGCGCTACATTAAGATGTGGGTTCTAGAGCGATAATAGTGTAAACTGGGGGCCCATTTGTATGGGGGCTATTCCAAAACATTGACCTATATAGCTTGCTTTCAAAATACGTGTTTCTAGTATAAATGTAACATTGTGTGAAAAATTTGATCAAGATCGGTTCTAAAATGTGCATTTTAGAGCAGTAATATTGTAAATCGGATGTACATTTCTATGGGGGCTATATCAAAACATAGACCCAGGTGGTCCATTTTCTCGTGAGCTGTTTCTAGTTCAAATATAACGCGATCCTGAAAATTTCAATACCAATCGTCCTTGGCCAAAAAAAGTAAATTCTGCCAAATTTCATGGCAATCGGACCGAACCGAATTGTGCGAACAAGCTTAGATGTACAGCAGACGGGCGGACAGACATCGTTAAATCGATTCAGCTGGTGATTCTAAGCCGATCCGTATACTTAAAGGGGGGTCTAGCTCAATTATTTCTTGGTGCTACAAATATTTGGCGCGAAACTAACTTATAATACCCTAGTCCACGAAGTGGTGTAGGGTATAAAAACCTGCTAGGTTCGAGCCTTATCAAACCATATCAAAAACTTGAATTTTAACCCAGAATAGAGGGTAGAATTTAATATTTTTGTGCAATTTTTGTTGATTTTTTTTTAAATTTTGTTTTTGTTGGATCGTTGAAGAGGTATTGATCACCAATTGCAATTTTTAGAACTTACTAACCCATTAAGGGTCGACAATTTTTTTCTTACTGTTGGTTCTCATTGGGTTAATTGTGATGAAAAAAACTGAAATATGCGGTTATTTGCATCGTAAATACATTCTAGTCTTACAGAAAGCTATTTAAAAAAAAACATCTGTAATTTTTGTCTTTCAATGGATAAATTGGGAGGAAAACTTCACATAAGATGATACAATAAAACCGTGCGACATGATTTCCCTCCCAAGAACGAGATTATATAGAAGTGAAACAATAGGTCACTAATACGAAAACTCATACTCAGTTTTTTATTTCGTGGTCGTTTGTCTTTTTTATAGGACTTTTAATTTCCAAAGGATGTAAATGTTTCAATAATTCAGTTTCGTACTTTTGCGTGTCATACAATGGCGATATGGTTATCGAATGAAAGAGAAGAATCTCTGCTAAACATACTTTAAATTTCATGCGTCTATCTATGTTAATTTAATATTAAAAATCATTTAAATTTTTCCCCTTTAAAAAGTTTATGTATATTTTTAAGGGGGAAAAGTTGAAATGGTTGAATTTCTTTCCAAAAATTAGCTTATAAAGGGTGATTTTTTAAGAGCTTGATAACTTTTTTTTTTAAAAAAACGCATAAAATTTGCAAAATCTCATCGGTTCTTTATTTGAAACGTTAGATTGGTCCATGACATTTACTTTTTGAAGATAATTTCATTTAAATGTTGACCGCGGCTGCGTCTTAGGTGGTCCATTCGGAAAGTCCAATTTTGGGCAACTTTTTCGAGCATTTCGGCCGGAATAGCCCGAATTTCTTCGGAAATGTTGTCTTCCAAAGCTGGAATAGTTGCTGGCTTATTTCTGTAGACTTTAGACTTGACGTAGCCCCACAAAAAATAGTCTAAAGGCGTCAAATCGCATGATCTTGGTGGCCAACTTACCGGTCCATTTCTTGAGATGAATTGTTCTCCGAAGTTTTCCCTCAAAATGGCCATAGAATCGCGAGCTGTGTGGCATGTAGCGCCATCTTGTTGAAACCACATGTCAACCAAGTTCAGTTCTTCCATTTTGGGCAAAAAAAAGTTGGATATCATCTCACGGTAGCGCTCACCATTCACAGTTACGTTTACGATTCGCATCATCTTTGAAGAAGTACGGTCCAATGATGCCACCAGCCCATAAACCGCACCAAACTGTGACTTTTTCTGGATGCATTGGTAGCTCTTGCAATGCTTCTGGCTGATATTCACTCCAAAATCGACAATTCTGCCTATTTACGTACCCATTGAGCCAAAAATGAGCTTCGTCGCTGAACACAATTTCTTTCTTTCTGAACTTTCTTAACAGAGCACGCATTTTGATAATAAAATTCAATGATTTGCAAGCGTTGCTCGTTAGTAAGTCTATTCATGATGAAATGTCAAAGCATACTGAGCATCTTTCTCTTTGACACCATGTCTGAAATCCCACGTGATCTGTCAAATACTAATGCATGAAAATCCTAACCTCAAAAAAATCACTCTTTATAAGACTAGAATGTGTTTACGATGCAAATAACATTTTTTCGTTTCTCACGTTCACGCACGCTCACGTGAGTAAAATAAATTTTAATCACAATCAGGCGTGAATCACGTGATTCACGTGAAAATATGTACTTTTGGAATTAAAATAGGATGGAAATTCAAAAATTCCATTTGAAATTCAAAAAATATCAATTGAAATTCAAAAAATATCATTTGAAATTCAAAACTCGTAGTTTGAAATTCATAAATTTATAAATAATTTATAGCAAACTGGCATTATTATTTCTTGAATGATGATGTTAATTTAGACCCATCGTGCCCCAGTACACAGTAGGGGTGGGATTTTTCGATTTCCGAATGCTAGAACCCCTAATTTTGTGAGGTTCGGAAAAAAATATTTAGACAAAAATGGTGGTGGTGGAGTGAGTGTAAGTGGACGCCCATGGGGCCAAAGATAGGGGAAAAGGGGTAAAAACAAACTTTGAATGAGAGCTGTATATAAATCTGAACCCATCTAACATATTTTTAGCATAGGTTTTCTGAAATATAAGACGCTTTCCAAAATTTGGTGGAAATTAGATCGAAGGAGACATTTATATGGGAGCTATATATAAATCCACTTTCGCCATGGATGTTTGTAGTTGAAATATGAGCTGGTTTGCCAAATTTTAAGCAAATCAGTTCAAATATGCTATTTCTAGAGCGGAAATAATCAATTCAGTGGCGAAATTTGTATTGGAGCTATATATATATCTGAACCGATCTGGCCCATTTTTACCAGAGCTGTTTCTAGTTGAAATATAATTTGTTTTGCCAAATTTGAAGAAAATCTGTTAAAATATGTGGTTTATAGAGCGGAAATAA
Organism: Polietes domitor; assembly: GCA_947397865.1. Classification (NCBI taxonomy): domain Eukaryota; kingdom Metazoa; phylum Arthropoda; class Insecta; order Diptera; family Muscidae; genus Polietes; species Polietes domitor. Next base: position 25,830,816 of record OX377620.1, on the reverse strand, counting down.
TCAAATCGGGGGAGACATTTGAGTGGGAGCTATATATATATCTGAACCGATCGAGCCCATTTTTACCAGAGCTATATCTAGTTAAAATATATGACGTTTGCTAAATGTGAAGAAAATCTGTTGATATATGTGGTTTCTAGAGCGGAAAAAGTAAAATCGGCAGCAAAAGTTGTATGGGAGCTATATATATATCTGAACCGTTTTTATTCAAATTAAATAGCGTTCGTCCTTATCCCATAAAACTTCGTTGTGCAAAGTTTCATTTAGTTCTAACCACAATTGCAACCTGGACTTTGATTACAAGAATAGATGGACAGACGGACGGACGGACATCGCTAAATCGACTCAAAAAGTGATTCTAAGTCGATCGGTATAATAAACCAGGGGTCTATCTCGTTTCCTTTTGGGTGTTACAAACAAATGCACAAAGACATTATACCCTGTGGTGTAGGGTATAATTACATTTTTATAAAATTGTCTCCTTACGCTCTTAAAAGGAGGCCACTATGACCGACCTTCAATAATTTCTCAGAACATATCTATCTATCTATCTTCAACCCTTAAAGTGGCCCCATACATTTTTTTTATTTATTGGTCTCCATTAATGGGGCTCTTATACAAAAACTAAATTTCTATAAAATTTAGAGGAGGTCCCTAGTAGAGTCAAATGTATGACCAACTCCTAATATTTCTTCGGAACCACTATTTCCTCAGAACATACCTACCCTCTATCTTCTACCCTTAAGGTAGGCACATTTTTATTTTTTTTTAAATAAACTAGTAAATCAAAAAAAAATTTTTTTTTCAAATCCATGCTTTATGCAAGCAGAATTCTATTGGGCCTAGAAATTCTTTTTTAGTTATCTTTTGTAGAAGGAAAAATTACTGCGTTATCAGGAGCAGAAATAATAGATTTTTAATTTGTGGTTTGTATGGGAGGTACCACGCCCCTTTGTCCATTCCCGCTCATATTTGCAGCAGCACTTAAAAAATGCACACCAAACCGACGTACCAAATTTTGTTCAAATACCGTTATCAGGAGCAGAAATAATAGATTTTAAATTTGTGGTTTGTATGGGAGGTACCACGCCCCTTTGTACAATCCCGCCCATATTTGCAGCAGCACTTAAAAAATCCACACCAAACCGACGTACCAAATTTTGTTCAAATACCGTTATCAGGAGCAGAAATAATAGATTTTTAATTTGTGGTTTGTATGGGAGGTACCACGCCCCTTTGTACAATCCCGCCCATATTTGCAGCAGCACTTAAAAAATCCACACCAAACCGACGTACCAAATTTTGTTCAAATACCGTTATCAGGAGCAGAAATAATAGATTTTTAATTTGTGGTTTGTATGGGAGGTACCACGCCCCTTTGTACAATCCCGCCCATATTTGCAGCAGCACTTAAAAAATCCACACCAAACCGACGTACCAAATTTTGTTCAAATACCGTTATCAGGAGCAGAAATAATAGATTTTTAATTTGTGGTTTGTATGGGAGGTACCACGCCCCTTTGTACAATCCCGCCCATATTTGCAGCATCACTTACAACATGCACACCAAACCGACGTACCAAATTTTGTTTAAATACCGTTATCAGGAGCAGAAATAATAGATTTTTAATTTGTGGTTTGTATGGGAGGTACCACGCCCCTTTGTCCAATTGGTCAAATTTTTCCATTTCCTTGTATTGTCATCGAAAATGATTAAGTGTGCAAAATTTGAGCAAAATTGGTTGAGAAAAAAGCTTTCAAAAATTGATTTCAAATTTTGTGGCACACAAACATATATAGAAAGTAACCTTATATAAAGCATGGAAAAAGGCACAAAACTGTCCCGCAGTAGCCCCTAGAGGGGAGACATGACAGAGTGACCCCCAATAATTTTCCCTCCCCACAATTTTCCTCAAACATACTCCATACACCACTCCATAGTTGATAGACTTCCAATTATGATTACCGTACAAATGCAACATATTTACTAAATTTGCTCCCACTGCTATAGCGTTGCATTTTGCCCGAACCACACAAATTAGAGGATTTTGTGAGGCCTTTCCTCAAGTCGCTGGTTCGTCCATACCATTAAGTCACAAACTACAGGTACTTTCAAATTCACCGTTCACACACACATCGCTCAAATGTCATTTACCCGTCCCTATTGGAAAACCCTTAAACAATCCACATCACAGTTAATTGGTCGATAACAATGAAACAATTGGTTTTTATCCATCTTCTCAAAATCTAACTCACTGTGAGTGGAAATAATCATAAACGAAAAAAGACAAACAAAAAAGTCTACCCTCCACTGTGCACTTTGTGCTCGTTGACAAGTCGAGCAATCATAATCCCTGTAAATTCTTTACGATCCTGCAAAGAACCACAACAATTTGCCTTATTTCTTTGGGCACTCCTCCCATAGGAGCCATCATAAGGAAATATTTGAATGTTGTCCTTACATTCCCCAACGCACCGCCCAGTTTGGTCCAAAAGAAAGCAGCACGAAACAGTGCTAAGTGAGATGATGTATTACGTTCATGATATATGTGTAAGTGTATGTATGTACGAGTATGTTGGTATGTCTCTTTGCATGTACGACACGAATAATTACGGCCAATAGAACAAATTATTATAACAAAGACACCCACTCACACACACGGATTTACATTTGCACAATTCACACAATAAAACAAACTGCGAGTTAGTTAGTTAGTACACATACTCTCACATCGCCACAGTCATAGACACGCACACAAACACGCATTTCACAGGGAAATTTGATGGTTAACATAATCTCCGACACATTGTATTAGGCGTGTGCACCGGAATGTCCCCGTTGTATGTATTGGGTGTGCTAACTCATATTTGGCCAGTCATTGGTCATTTCTCAAAGTTCATTAATTCATGAAAATATTTAATGGCTCCAGAAAATCTACTAAGGTCAAATGGCTTGTTTTAAAAGCTTCTTTAGAATAGGTTTATCATTTAGACCTGGGATGAATGAAGTTTTGTAGATATTAGGGAGAATAAAGAAGACCAGACGATCTCACGTAAATCTCTAATTTGTTAAAATACAGCATAATTAAATATAATTTAAATTAAAAACAAGTATGAACACGTTAAGTTTGGCCGAGCCGAATATTATATACCCTCCACCACGGAGTGCATTCCACAGTATTACCAGCAGATTAAAGGATGTCGACTTTACATAGAAATACAGAACCATAATACGAAAATTGTGATATGTTTATGCATATTACTATATTTGATTACTATTTCAAACTATAATGTATACTTATGCGCACTGTTTAAAATCTACTACTATAATATTAATACAATGCTGTAATTGCGAAAGTGAACATGCCTAAATATTAGGCGATTGTCAGTCGCCATTAGGGAGAAGCATTTTCAGATACAGACAAAGTGACTGCATTATTTTGATAAGTAAGTACAAATTTTAAAGATATCCCCATTCGCCCCATTCTCCGCCCAAATGTACAAATTTGGAAAAAAAAAACCTTTTTGTTACGAGTCTTCATAGTCAGACCACCGAATTCACACCGAATTTCATGATATTAACTTCAGCGGTTTGGAAGATCCTATTTTTATCCCTCTTTTTCAATTATATCCCCTAAAAGTACGAATTTCGAAAAATCTCTCTATTTTACATGTCTATGTAATTATCGGTATGTACACACCGAATTTCATGATTCTAGCTGTTGTCGTATCATTGGTACCATATTTTATCCCTCTTTGTCCCATTTCGCCCGCTAAAACTTTTATTTTCTTTGTGGCGCTTCCAATCTACAAGAGGAATGTCCGCAACAAATTTTAACTGTATGAAAATAAAAAAAAAAATTAATAAGCCAAGGCTACCAATATTTGTATATATATATATATATAATGGTTATAATACTTTAATTCATAAAGTAAATATAAGGGAGCAATCATAAATAACCTAAATATTGGGGGATAGAGAGTGTATTTTCAGCTACAGTCGTTTGGTTGTTTGTATTTCCATCCTATTTTAATTTCAAAAGTATAAATTTTGAAAATACCTTATCTCTCACGTACGCAGTATAAGACAACTTCATGATTCTATCATTTTTTGTCGTAAAAGCAACAAAATAAAGTACGAATTTGTAAAAAAAATATTTTACGTGGATATGCAGTCAGAGGAATGTATACACCGAATTCCATGATTCTATCAGCGGCCATTTTGTTGGTACCATTTTTATCCCCTTTTTCCAATTTTGCCCCTTCAAGAGTACGACTATCTAAAATCTCTTTATTTTACGTATCTACACAATTAGAGGGATGTATACACTGAATTTCATCATTCTAGCTGTATTCGTTTAGTTGGTACTATTTGTATCCCCTGTAGCCATTGTATCCCTTGAAAGTACGTATTTGGAAAGAACGTTTTATTTTTCGTGTCTACGCAGTCAGAGGAATGTATACTCCGAATTTCATGATTCTAGCTGCTGTCATTTGGTAGGTACTATTTTTATCCCCTTTTTCCATTTGAACCCCAAAAGTACGAATTTTGGAAAGTTCTTTTATTCTACGTGTATACGCAATCAGAGGAATGTATATATCGAATTTCATTATTCTAGGTGCAGCCGTTAGGTAGGTACTATTTTTATCCCTCTATCCCCATTTAACCCCTTAAAAGTACGAATTTAGAAAAATACTTTTATATTATGTATCTACTCTATTAGAGGAATGTACACGCCAAATTTTGTATTTCTATCTGTTGTCGTTTGATAGGTACCATTTTTATCCGTTTTTGTCCCATTTCGCCCTCTACAAATAAAAATCACTCTATGGTGCCCTTTTATGCTATAAAGGGACTGCACATTGCAAATATCAAGTAAATACAGCTAATTTGTTCAAAAGACATGCTGAAATACTCTAAATATTAGTGGTATTTTCAGTCCTTGTGAGGGAAAAAATTTTCCCTCTGGGCCGATTTCGCCCACTTTCAATCCCAATTGATCTACAAACATAAGACACATTTACGAAAAATTTGAACCTCCTAGCTCATTTCGTTCGGCCGCTATCGTGCTTTCAACAGACAGACGGACGGACATGGCTATATCATTTTAGAATTTTACCACGACCCAGAATATATATACTTTATGGGGTCTCCGATGAATATTTCAAGGTGTTACAAACGGAATGACAAAGTGAATATACCCCCATCCTGGAGGTGGAGGGTATAAAAAGTACGAATTTCGAAAAATCCCTTTATTTTACTCCTTATGTTCCCATTGTATGATGTACTGTAATTTGGAAACGGCCTCTTTATTTCTACGCAATCAGAGGAATGTATACACCTAATTTCATTATTCTAGGTGCAACCGTTTGGTTGGTACCATTTTTATCCCTCTGTTCCCATTTTACTACTTAAAAGTGCGAATTTGAAAAAAAAAATAATTTTATATTATGTATCTACTCCATTAGCGGAATGTGCACACCGTGCTGTTCTAGCTGTTGTCGTTTGATAGGTACCATTTTTACGGACGGACGGACATGGTTAGATCGTCTTAGAATTTTAAGACGTTCAGGAATATATATACTTTATAGGGATTCAGGTCGATATTTCAAGGTGCTACAAACGGAATGACAAGTATATCCCCATCCTGTGGTGGAGGGTAAAAAATTTAAAAAAAAAATGGTTTATATTTTAATAGCCAACAATATTACAAATATTGTTTATCTATATATATATATAAAAGAGTTGCCAAACGGCTGAAGCCAGGGTCATGAAATTTTCAGGGTAGTTAAAAATTGACGTAGACGTCGACTAAGAAAGGGTTTTACGAAATTCGTACTTTTAGGGGGTAAAATGGGGAAAAAAAGGGATAAATATCGAACCTTCTAAACGACAGTAGATAGAAACATGAAATTCTGTGTGTTCCTTGCAATGACCATGCAGACAAGCTACCTATAGGGATTTTTCGAAATTTGTACTTTTAATGGAGGAAAGAGACAAAAAGGGATAAAAATGGTACCAATTTAAGAATTGCAGCTAGAATCGTGAAAATCGGTATTTACATTTCTCTGACAACGTAGACTTGCAATATAATTTGATTTTTCGAAATTTGTACTTATAAGAGGTAAGCGAGACAAAAAGTGATAAAAATTGTACCAACTAAAGTATTGCAGCTAGAATCTTGAAATTTGAAATGTAAGTTCTTCTGACCATGTAGAAGCGCGTTAAAATTGGGTTTTTCAAAATTTTTACTTATAAGAGGTGAGCGAGATAAAAATGGTACCAACTAAAGTATTGCAGCTAGAATCTTGAAATTTGATTTGTAAGTTCTTTTGACCATGTAGAAGCGCAGTAAAATTGGATTTTTCGAAATTTGTACTTATAAGAGGTGAGCGGTACAAAAAGGGATAAAAATAGTACCAACTAAATTATTATAGCAAGAGTCGTGAAATTTGGTATGTAAATTCCTCTGGCCATGTATAAGCGCATTAAAATTAGATTTTTCAAAATTGGTATTTTTAAGGGTTACGAGGGACAAACAGGAATAATAATGGTACTAATTTAAGTATTGCAGCTATAGTCGTGAAATTTGGTGTGTAAATTCTTCTGACAATGCAGAAGCTCAAATCATAATGGATTTTTTCGAAATTTATACCTATAAGGTGTGAGCGGGACAAAAAAGGGATAAATTGTACCAACTAAAATATTGCTGCTATAGTCGTGGAATTTGGTGTGTAAATTCCTCTGACAACGTCGACTTCCAGCATAAATGGATTTTTCGAAATGTGTACTTTTAAGGGGAGAGAGGGACTAAAAGGGATAAAAATGGTACCAACTTTAGTATTACAGCTAGAATCATGAAATTTGGTATGTAAATTCCTCTGACCATGTAGAAGCGCAATCAAAATGGATTTTTTTTCGAATAAAAGGCTCTGCGGTTGTAAATGATAAAATGCGGTTGATAAACACTGGATAGAAAATGATAAAAAATATATACAAAGGGAGTTCAGCTAAAACAGTGCACAGCGACAAGCATATTCCTTTGACTGTATATTAGTGCTATGTTTTCAATTTACTATTTTAGAAAAGAAAATCAAATAAATACCAGCCTAAAACGGAGACGGATAAAACTAATAACAAATACCTGGCTCTTTCGCGTGCGAAGCAGCGGCTACTGGTACAATATAATAAAGGTACTTATGATATAATACAATACAATATAATAAAGGTACTCATGATGGCTACAAATTACACTTTCACATAAAAACAGTGTTTTTTTTTAATAAAAAATGTGGTAAATTTTGTAATAGCCAGATGTATAGTATACCACCGTACGACGCTTGAATCGGATTATATACGTATGAAACTATAGGCAAAATGGAGTTATTTGGCGTTATTAGTTTTTCATTTTCGTATCCTGTTGCCCCTTTACAGGACTACAAACTTCCAAAGGATACAATTTTTCAAAAAAATATTTTATATACTTGTTCGCAGCCTATGAAAACGGTATTAGTGTCAAATTAAAAAGGAGATTATCTGTTAAAAACATTCCAAATAGCATGTTTCTATGTATATTAGTTCCGCATTAACAATCATTTCAAGTTTTCTCCTTAGTTCATTTAGTTTATACATATTTTGTTTTTTAAGAGACAACATTTTAAATGGTTGTTAATACTAAACTAATACAGATAGCAGCTTGAAATTAAGGTATTTTTAGCACATAATAAGGTGCGAATAAGTATTTAAAATAATTTTGGAAAAATTACATCCTTTTAAGGAACAACAGCATGAGGAAATGAAAAAGTAAAAACACCAATTAACATAATTTCACCTATAGTTTCAGATGTATGTATACCATCTGGTTCAAGTGTAATATGGACTGTCGGACAGTGTAATTAGTCTAACCTGTAATGAGAATAATTTAGAGAGGTAATAAAAAAATTATTTATTCCAATAAATACAAATGCATTCATCTTTTCTTTTGAATAAAACACAATTGTTGCAAAGTAATGAAAAATGCGATCCTTGCGATCGTTCCAAAAAATCCAAATTTTTATACCCTCCACCTCCAGGATGGGGGTATACTAACTTTGTTATTCCGTTTGTAACATCTTGAAAAATCGACCTGAGACTCTATAAAGTATATAAAGGGTGATTTTTTAAGAGCTTGATAACTTTTTTAAAAAAAAAAACGCATAAAATTTGCAAAATCTCATCGGTTCTTTATTTGAAACGTTAGATTGGTCCATGACATTTACTTTTTGAAGATAATTTCATTTAAATGTTGACCGCGGCTGCGTCTTAGGTGGTCCATTCGGAAAGTCCAATTTTGGGCAACTTTTTCGAGCATTTCGGCCGGAATAGCCCGAATTTCTTCGGAAATGTTGTCTTCCAAAGCTGGAATAGTTGCTGGCTTATTTCTGTAGACTTTAGACTTGACGTAGCCCCACAAAAAATAGTCTAAAGGCGTCAAATCGCATGATCTTGGTGGCCAACTTACCGGTCCATTTCTTGAGATGAATTGTTCTCCGAAGTTTTCCCTCAAAATGGCCATAGAATCGCGAGCTGTGTGGCATGTAGCGCCATCTTGTTGAAACCACATGTCAACCAAGTTCAGTTCTTCCATTTTGGGCAAAAAAAAAGTTGGATATCATCTCACGGTAGCGCTCACCATTCACAGTTACGTTACGATTCGCATCATCTTTGAAGAAGTACGGTCCAATGATGCCATCAGCACATAAACCGCACCAAACTGTGACTTTTTCTGGATGCATTGGTAGCTCTTGCAATGCTTCTGGCTGATATTCACTCCAAAATCGACAATTCTGCCTATTTACGTACCCATTGAGCCAAAAATGAGCTTCGTCGCTGAACACAATTTCTTTCTTTCTGAACTTTCTTAACAGAGCACGCATTTTGATAATAAAATTCAATGATTTGCAAGCGTTGCTCGTTAGTAAGTCTATTCATGATGAAATGTCAAAGCATACTGAGCATCTTTCTCTTTGACACCATGTCTGAAATCCCACGTGATCTGTCAAATACTAATGCATGAAAATCCTAACCTCAAAAAAATCACTCTTTATATTCTTGATCGTCATAAATTCTAAGACGATCTAGCCATGTCCGTCCGTCCGTCCGTCTGTTGAAAGCACGCTAGCATCTAAACGAAAAGAGGCTAGAACGTTCAAATTTTCCATAAATGCGTCTTATAGTCGTAGATCGGTTGGGATTGAAATCGGGGCGAAATCGGCCCAAAGGGAAATTTTTTTTCCCTCACAAGGACTAAAAATACCGATAATAATTCCTAATATTTTATCGTATTTAAGCATGTTTTTTGAATATGTCTGATTATATTTGCTTGATATTTGGTATGCGCATTCCCCTCATAGCAAAAACGTGCACCAAAAAGTGATTCTTATTTGTAGGGGGTGAAATGGGGCAAAAAAGGGATAAAAATGGTACATATTAAACGACAACAGCTAGAAACACGAAATTCGGTGTGTACATTTCTCTAATTGAGTTGTTACATAATATAAAAGTATTTTTTCTAAATTCGTACTTTTAAGGGGTAAAATAGGAATAGAGGGATAAAAATGGTACCCACCAAACGGCTATACCTAGAATAATGAAATTCGGTGTATACATTCCTCTGATTGCATAGATAAGTAAATTATACGGATTTTTCAAAATTCGTACTTTTTGGGGTTAAAATGAAAAAAGGGGATAAAAATAGTATCAATCTAATGACCGCAGCTAGAGTCATGAAATTCGGAGTATACATTCCTCTGAGTGTGTAGACACGGAAAATAAACTGATTTTTCGAAATTCGTACTTTTTGGGGTTAAAATGTAAAAAAGGGGATAAAAATAGTACCAATCAATGACCGCAGCTAGAGTCATGAAATTCGGAGTATACATTCCTCTGACTGCGTATACACGGAAAATAGACGAATTTTTCGAAATTAGTACTTTCAAGGGATACAATGGTACAGAGGGATAAAAATAGTACCAAACGGCTATACCTAGAATAATGAAATTCGGTGTATACATTCCTCTGATTGCATAGATAAGTAAATTATACGGATTTTTCAAAATTCGTACTTTTTGGGGTTAAAATGAAAAAAGGGGATAAAAATAGTACCAATCTAATGACCGCAGCTAGAGTCATGAAATTCGGAGTATACATTCCTCTGAGTGTGTAGACACGGAAAATAAACAGATTTTTCGAAATTCGTACTTTTTGGGGTTAAAATTAAAAAAGGGGATAAAAATAGTACCAATCAAATGACCGCAGCTAGAGTCATGAAATTCGGAGTATACATTCCTCTGAGTGTGTAGACACGGAAAATAAACTGATTTTTCGAAATTCGTACTTTTTGGGGTTAAAATGAAAAAAAGGGGATAAAAATAGTACCAATCAATGACCGCAGCTAGAGTCATGAAATTCGGAGTATACATTCCTCTGACTGCGTATACACGGAAAATAGACGAATTTTTCGAAATTAGTACTTTCAAGGGATACAATGGTACAGAGGGATAAAAATAGTACCAAACGGCTATACCTAGAATAATGAAATTCGGTGTATACATTCCTCTGATTGCATAGATAAGTAAATTATACGGATTTTTCAAAATTCGTACTTTTTGGGGTTAACATGAAAAAAGGGGATAAAAATAGTACCAATCTAATGACCGCAGCTAGAGTCATGAAATTCGGAGTATACATTCCTCTGAGTGTGTAGACACGGAAAATAAACAGATTTTTCGAAATTCGTACTTTTTGGGGTTAAAATTAAAAAAGGGGATAAAAATAGTACCAATCAAATGACCGCAGCTAGAGTCATGAAATTCGGAGTATACATTCCTCTGAGTGTGTAGACACGGAAAATAAACTGATTTTTCGAAATTCGTACTTTTTGGGGTTAAAATGAAAAAAAGGGGATAAAAATATGAAATCATGAAATTCGGAGTATACATTCCTCTGACTGCGTATACACGGAAAATAGACGAATTTTTCGAAATTAGTACTTTCAAGGGATACAATGGTACAGAGGGATAAAAATAGTACCAACTAAACGACTATAGTACCAACTAAACGACTACAACTACGACTAGAATGATAAAATTATAATTGCGTAGAAAAGTTCAAGGGGTTAAAAATGGTACCAACCAAATGGGCGCAGCTGGAATCATGGAATTCGGTGTATACATTCCTCTGACTGCATAGACACGCAAAATAAAAAGCTTTTTTCCAAATTCGTACTTCTTCTTTTACGACACAAATTGGTTGAATCATGCAGTTAGGTTATTTTGCACTATGTTCGTCTGATAATGGATTTTCAAAATTTGTACTTTTGGAATTCTAATAGAATGGAAATACAACCACTATCTACCATTATTTATGGCATTGAAAATATTTTTGAAAATTTGATTTGAACATTTTTGAAAATATAAATATAAGAATATTTATTTTTTGAATTGACGTATTGGTAGCATTACCTTATAAGCGTGGTTTGAAATAATTAAAATATTATATTTATTTATAAAATTAATTTTTCAATATTTGTATTTGTTTTGGTTTGGCTATATTAAAAAATATATATTTTCCTGTAATATTACTGCACTTCTGCGAAAACCGACAACCTCTGTGGAATGCAATCCATGGTGTAGGGTATATAAAGTTCGGCCCGGCCGAACTTAACGCCGCTTTTGCTTCTTTGTTTTAAACCGATTAGGAATCTATATATTTTCTTCGACAACCCTATCGTCCACTCCTATCGTCACTCATTGCCGTTCTACGGAAATGAGTGAAAAATTACATCTTCCTAAATTTAGTATTTTTGATAGAAATCACGTTTTCATTTGGGGCAACTGTTTCAACTGTTATGATAATAATAGATCGTTTGGGACAAATAAACTATGTTTGGGATAAACGACCTCCAAACATATTTTGCTTTATGTGTATCTGTTGTTCCACAAAATGTTTACACTTGGTCAATGGCCGTCAGCTCTGCGATCAATCTTAAATACTTAGACATACAAATTCATAAAAAATGTCTTTAATAAAAAAACCTTCCTATAAAAACCACTGTATCTCGAACAAAATTTCCCTTCCTTCATAATTGTATTTTGAATTATTACAAATGTTGAGAACACACCCCTCATTATAATGTCAAATATATGTACATACATACATACATACATAATTATGAAGGCAACAATTTACATTTTGCCTTTTGCCGGGGTATACCCCGGCCGGCGAAATTGATTGATTAATCTGAGCACAGATTACTCAAAATAATAGATTATCAAGGCGAGAGAGGATAAACACGGTTTTGATTGTCCTTAACAATTCCCAATCTGTTGGGATTAAAACGTGTTGTTTGGGTGGTGTTGTTCTTTTTTCTTCGTCCTTCCTTGTTGAGATTTAAATTAGGACCCACATCAAATCCTGCCCCTCCCACCCGCTTTTAAATTTTCAACGCTTTGCCAAGGAGGAAGGGACGTGGAGAGTGGGTAGTATACTTCGTATGTGTTAACATATGTATCGCAAAATTTAGTTAAAGTTCACAAAAAAAAGTGTCGGTCTTCGGTGCGAGATTAAAAAGGAAAGTTTGAATGAACAAAACTGGTAACCTAATTTGGGATGTGCATAATTTATCATGTGGCATTAGTTTGACTCGGGATAACAAAAGTAAAGAAGACACCAAAATGTGAAAGAATGAAAGCAAGGAACACAAGGCACTCATCAGCAACCACCACCGCCACCACCACAGCCAGCCACCACGGCAACCATCCACCTTACAAAGGCTACAGTGCGTGAGCAAGTGGTGGACGACGACGACGACAGACAAAATGGAAATTATCTCCTGATGAACTGGCGGCGTTACGAAAGCCTATCCATCGCTTCCATTCATTCATCCATACCTTGGCATGCATTGACTGCTGCGACTGCTCCTCTTTCGCAAGCATACACGTGTCTGATGTTGGATTCCCTTTTTCCTTTCTTTTGATGTGTCGTCCTGTTCTCGATGCTCGGTGTCGATGATAAATGATGTTCAAAAGTCATCGAGTCATACATGGCCGATGGTTTGGCCGACATACATGGAATGTGTGTGTGTGTCTGTGTTTCTATGAAGGCACACAGTTGATATGATGAAGGAATTCCAATGACATCATAATTCAATTTACTGACCGACCGACCGACCTCTCACAAAGCAATCGATGTACGTGTACCAAGATTGAGTAGAATATTCTCAACACAAAAACTTACAGGGTCGGGGTCTGTAAGATATGTCATAAGCCTAACCTAGAAGAAGAAAAAAGCATCGATGGCACACGGATACTATTTGGTTAAGTATCAGAGTGTGTGTGATTTCGCTCCACGTCCAGATTATTAGGAAAAATGTGACCATGTTGCAAATGTCAAGAATAATAATTACCAATGACCAAGAAACAAGGAGATATTTAATCAACTGAGAAAAAGATATGAATACAACACGGCTAATACGATGATTACTATTTCCATAATTTCTTGGAATTAATTCTTCCTATGTTTGCTGTGGCTTATTATTATTTATTTTTAGCTACAAACCGCTTCCCCAAGCAGTCATTCTAGAAAGCCTTCTTCTGGCTTATTCCAAGTGTAAGGAAATATCGGTAAAAAAAATAGACATGTAAAGAGGCCTTCGCAAAGTAGACATGTAAAGAGGCCTTCTCTACAGCTCCTAAAAATTCCGTAGACATTCTTCTTCCACTTCTTCAATGCAAAATATACTAACACTAGAAAGCTAGCTAATGATTCTAAATTTTATAAATATTTGAATTGCTAAAACGAAAATTCATAATTTTAAAGGTATCTCGGAAACCATGTATAATATTGAATTTTAGTTTATGGATTGCAAGAGCTTTTGAAGCGCTCTTTGTGTTAAATAAAGTACAATTTTATTGACACTTTCCTTTTCAGGAAATTTAGTATATTTAATTTTCTCCATCATAGAACTATAATAGCGAGACTGATCAATGTCTTGCCATTTATAAATATTGATGCACTGTGATCTTAGTTAATCATTGTAAAAAGAAAATTCAACTTACAGCTTCAAACATCGTTTTAATTACAGAAATGGTTAAATCTTCCCAGCCAAAAAGAAAACATTGTTCTCCCTTTACTGAAGATTTGGAAAACATTTTTAAAGCATACTTTAGGGATGTATGCTCATGCTAGTTAGAATTGAGGCTAAAATTGTATTCCTAAAAGTGTATTTTAATAAGAAAGTAAGTTTAAGTCGGTTAAATCGATTTATATATTTAGCATTTATTTGGGGATTTTAAAAACTATTATATTACTTAGGGCCGAACCATAAATAGTTCGGTTGATGAATTAGTTCCAGAGATGAATTTCAGATAGGAGTTATAAAGCATTTAATTTTACCTGAGATAGAGACAATTGTGTGTTAGGTACTATAATAGGCGTGGCAAAACCCTTAAAGTGATTATAAAAAAAATAATAAATAGCTGAGATATAGCTGATTCCGAATATCCGTGTGGAATTTATATGGGTTTTAATTTAAAATTGGAATATGGGTTATTTGTGTGGGTAATACCAGAAGTTGGGTAGCAATTTCGCCCATCTTCAAACATAAACTATGGTTGGAAAAAATATTCATGTGCAAAGTTTGAATTGATTCATGAGCTTCTTTCGAGAGTTATCGTGTACACCAACCACACAGACAGACGGACGGACGGACATGGGTCAAACAAATTAAAAAGTCAAGAAACGTATTATTGGTCCAAACATACTTAGGGTCTTAAGTCGCTCCTTCATTTCGTTACATTTTTGTCCCGAATGATATATACCCCCTTTACTCTGTAGAGTGAATGTATAAAAAACAAGTAAGGAAAGGCTAAAGTCGGACGGAGCCAACTATATGATACGCTCCACTTTCTATCCAATTACAATGCAATTCTGTAAAAAAGTGAAATCGGGAAGGATTATTGTATGCTGTAAATGTATGTGTTTGACAAAAATGATAAATCGGAAAGGACATCTGTATGGGGGTATATTGAAACATGGAACGATGTGACCCACGTGTATGTTTATAGGTGAAATATAATATGTAAAGTTTGGCCAAAATAGGTTAAACATTTGGGAGCAACATTTGTATATATATAAATAAAAGTATATCTAAATCTGAACCGGTCTAACCCACTTTCACCATAGGTGTTTCTAGTTAGATTGTAAGCTGTTAAGCCAAAATTGAAGAAAATCGGATATAATATATGGTTTTTAGAGCGGAAAAAGTCATATCGGGAGCGACATTTTACTTTTACTTTACTTTTAACACATATTTTTGATCAGAACGGAGCTGTAAACAAACATTGTGAAAGATGGTATCATCGGCCCATAATATAGGACACTTTCCAAAATCCTCATCCACTTTCAAAAATCATTCCAATGGCGTAGAAGGATATTTTATAAACGACCCCGCCCGACTTTATCCTTTACTTACTGTTTTATTATATTAACATTTTTTATTTACATATATTAAGATTTAGTTATTTATATAGACAACAAGCTTGAAAAAATAAAAATTTGGGATAATTTTAGTTTTTATACACTCCACGAGAGTATTATGGATTTGTGCATTTGTTTGTAACACCCAAAAGGAAGCGAGATAGACCCATTGTTAAGTATACCGATCGACTTAGAATCACTTTCTGAGTCGATTTAGCAATGTCCGTCTGTCCGTCTGTCTGTCTGTCCGTCTGTCTGTCCGTCTGTCTGTCCGTCTGTCTGTCCGTCTGTCTGTCCATCTATTGTTGTAATCAAACTACAGGTCGCAATTATAGTCCGATCTTAACAAAAAATGGCACAAGTAAGTTTTGTGGATCAAGGACGAACGCTATTTAATTTGAGGCAAATCGGTTCAGATTTAGATATAGCCCCCATACAAATGTCGCTCCCGATTTGACATTTTCCGCTCTAGAAACGACATATTGTACCCGATTTTCTTTAAATTTGACACAACATCTTACAATCCAACTAGAAACACATATGCAAAAATTAGGTAAGATCGGTTCGGATTTAGATATAGCTCCCACGCAAATGTCGCTCCCGATTTGACATTTCCCGCTCTAGAAACCACATATTGTACCCGATTTTCTTTAAATTTGACACAACATCTTATAATCCAACTATAAACACCTATGCAAAAATTGGGTAAGATCGGTTCAAATTTACATATAGCTCCCATACAAATGTCGCTCCTGATTTGACATTTTCCGCTCTAGAACCCACATATTGTACCCGATTTTCTTTAAATTTGACACAACATATTATAATCCAACTAGAAACACTTGTGCAAATATTGGGTAAGATCGGTTCAGATTTAGATATAGCCCCCATACAAATGTCGCTCCCGATTTGACATTTTCCGCTCTAGAAACCACATATTGTACCCGATTTTCTTTAAATTTGGCACAACATCTTATAATCCAACTAGAAATGCCTATGCAAAAATTGGGTAAGATCGGCTCAGATTTAGATATAGCCCCCATACAAATGTCGCTCCCGATTTGACATTTTCCGCTCTATGAACGACATATTGTACCCGATTTTCTTTAAATTTGACACAACATATTATAATCCAACTAGAAACACCTATGCAAAAATTGGGTAAGATCGGTTCAGATTTAGATATAGCCCAAAACAAATGTGGCTCCCGATTAGACTTTTGTCGCTTTAGAAACCACATATTTTCTTTAAATTTGGAACAACAGCTTTTAATCCAAGTAAAAAACCTATGGTGAAAGAGGCTAAGATCGGTTCAAATACAAATGTTGCTCCCAAATGTTTAACCGATTTTGGCCAAACTATACATATTATATTTCGCCTATTTCGTTCCATTTTTCAATATGCCCCCATATAAATGTCCTTTCCGATTTAACATTTTTTGTCAAACACATACATTTACAGGATACAAAAATCCTTCCCGTTTTCACTTTTTCACCGAATTAAATTGTATTCGGATTTGTAAAAAAATTTGCATTCTATTAAATATAGAAGCAAAATGGTATTGAGCCAGGACAATATCCCAGTTCAAATCAAATATTGATTGCAGACCAAAAAAATGCAAACGAAACAAGTAAGGAAAGGCTAAAGTCGGGCTGGGCCGACTATATAATACCCTACACCACTCCCTGCGTATATACATCGCTTTTATTACTAAACCCAGGTGTTTCATGGGAGCAATTTTATGTAGTTCATATAAATTATACAGTATAAATTCATCTTTAGTCATATTTAATGAATATGGTAAATAATTGATCCAATTTTCCGGCAGACAAATACAAATTATACAGTAGTAATAGGATAAATCGGACCGACATTTGAAAGGAGCCTATAACAACACCGGCTCAAAACATGGGCCTATATTTTTCTCATTCACTGTAGGTATTCATAGTTGAAATATATCATGATGCGATGTAAGACGTAGTTTGTAGAGCTGTATTAGAGTAGAATGGGTTATTGGGTTATTCCAAAATGTGGACACATATATCTGACTTTGTATTCTGAAATATAATATAATCTGCAAAATTTGAAAAAAAAATCCGATGTAAAATTTGCGTTCTTGAGGGGTAAAAATTAAAATGGGGCCAATTGCAAGTGCTCTACATTAAAAAGAGGTTCCATATAGATCACTTTCAAAGTAGGTATTCTTAGTTGAAATTTGACATGATATAAAAAATTATATCGAGATTTAATGCACGATGTGGGTTCTAGAGATGTAATAGAGTGGAATGGGGGCCCAATTTGTATG
Source organism: Polietes domitor (assembly GCA_947397865.1). Taxonomy (NCBI): domain Eukaryota; kingdom Metazoa; phylum Arthropoda; class Insecta; order Diptera; family Muscidae; genus Polietes; species Polietes domitor. The sequence continues at coordinate 25,812,994 of OX377620.1, read as the reverse complement.
GGGGTTATACCAAAATATGGACCCATATATTTGACTTTCATAATATGTCTTCTTAGTTGAAATATATGAGGGCTATATCTAAATCTGAACCGATCTTACCCACTTTCACCATAGGTTTTTAGTTGGATTATAAGATGTTGTGCCAATTTAAAAAAAAATCGGGTACAATATGTGGTTTCTAAAGCGGAGAAAGCGAAATCGGGAGCGACATTTGTATGGGGGCTATATCTAAATCTGAAGCGATCTTACCCAATTTTTGTATACGTGTTTCTAGTTGGATTATAAGATGTTCTGCAAAATCTAAAGAAAATCGGGTACAATATGTCGTTTCTAGAGCGGAAAATGTCAAATCGGGAGCGACATTTGTATGGGGGCTATATCTAAATCTGAACCGATCTTACCCAATTTCTGCATTGGTCTTTCTAGTTGGATTATAAGATGTTGTGCCAAATTTAAAGAAAATCGGGTACAAGATGTGGTTTCTAGAGCGGAAAATGTCAAATCGGGAGCGACTTTTGTATGGGGGCTATATCTAAATCTGAACCGATTTCCTCCAAATACAATACCGATGGTCCTTGGCCAGAAAAAATAACTTCTGCCAAGTTTCATGACAATCGGGCAACAATTGCGACCTGTAGAGTGCGAACAAGCTTAGATGGACAGCAGACGGACGGACGGACAGACAGACATCGTTAAATCGACTCAGCTGGTGATTCTAAGCCGATCGGTATACTTTAAGGTGGGTCTAGCTCGATTATTTCTTGGTGTTACAAACATTTGGCGCGAAACTAACTTATAATACCCTAGACCACGAAGTGGTGTAGGGTATAAAAACTAAATCAAATGAGCGTTGGAACGGCAGAAGTATTGCTGGGTAACTATACCTGCATATACACATACTTACATATGCAACTCAATGATATGCTTGTAAGATGGCATGTGTACTTTATTACTTGGTGCGATTTTTTTAAACCGCAAATTCGGCAATTGAGTTGTGCTTCACGTTCGTTTGTGAGAATCATCTCCTTATAGAGGCCGGGTTTGATGTTGAAAAGTCGCTGCGAAGCCACTTGAAAAGACTTTTGACATGGTCGAAATCATAATCGTGGTAGTCTGCAGCCAACTAATAAGTGTCACCATGCCATTTGTAAATAAATTTGCATTCTATTAAATATAGAAGCAAAATGGTCTTGAGCCAGGACAATATCCCAGTTCAAATCAAATTTGGGATAATTTAAAAGTGAAACGGGAAAATTTTTTGTGTGTTTCCTAATCACAGGCTAATATGACCTGGTTCAATTTGTCAAATCGAGAATAATATTTGGATCGGGGCTATATCCAAACAAGTGACAAACTTTCACAACAAGTTCTTCTAGTTGAAGTATAACGTGTTATGCTCAATTTTAAGAAATTCTCTGAAAATACGCGGTTTCTGGAAGAACGAAATTTGTATGAGAGCTATATATAAATCTGAACCGATCTACCACATTTTTACCACAGTTGAAATATAAGGTGTTTTGCCAATTTTGAAGAAAATATGTTGTAATGTGTGGTATCTAGAGTGAAAAGGGTCAAATCGGGAGTGAAATTCGTATGGGGGTATATCTAAATCTGAACCGATTTTCTTCAAATTAAATAGCGTTCGTCCATTGTCCCGAAAAACTTCGTGGTGCAAAGTTTCATTTGATTCTGGCTACAACTGCGACCTGTATCGTGATTACAACAATAGATGGCAGACAGACAGACGGACATTGCTAAATCGACTCAGAAAGTGATTCTAAGCCGATCTATATAATGAACAATGGGTCTATCTCCCTTCCTTTTGGGTGTTACAAACAAATGCACAAAGACATAATACTCTAGTGGAGTGTATAGATACTGCAGATTGACTGAGTTGGTAGACGATATATATTTATAGCCTTTACTAGGGTATTATGTCTTTGTGCATTTCTTTGTAACACCCAAAAGGAAACGAGATAGACCCATTGTTCATTATATAGATCGACTTAGAATCACTTTCTGAGTCGATTTAGCAATGTCCGTCTGCCTCTCCGTCTGTCCATCTAATGTTGTAATCAAAGTACAGGTCGCAATTGTTGTCTGATCTTAACAAAAATTGGCAAAAGTAAGTTTTGTGGATCAAGGACGAACGCTATTTAATTTGAAGCAAATCGGTTCAGATCTAGATATTGGGCCCCATACAAATGTCGTTCCCGATTTGACTTTTTCCGATCTAAAAACCACATATTGTACCCGATTTTCTGTAAATTTAGCACAACATTTTATAATTTAAGCAGAAAAACCTATGGTGTTAATATCGGTTCATATATAAAGGGTGTCCCAAAAAGAACGCAATTTTTAAATCTGGCAACATTCGAAGTGTCATTGTTTGACATTTGAACAATTGTTATTGTTTGTTAGTAGAAGGTACGAGGTTAGTAAAAATGGAGCGCTACACGAATGAACAACGCATTCTCATTGTGAAATTGTTTTACCAAAATGGTGAAAGTTTTGCGGCTACAGTTCGCAAATTGCGATCAATTTGGGGTCACAATAATGCTCCAAAAGAGTCAACTGTAAAGAGATTAATGGATAAATTTGCCGAAACTGGGTCTGTTAGTGATGTAAAGACAACAACGCACCATCGACCAGGTCGATCGACCGAAAATGTCGCAGCTGTACGTGATGATGTCGCTCAAACTCCATCCACCTCAATTCGACACCGAGCTCACCAAATTGGTGTCTCCAAATCCACTTTGCAGCGAATTTTGACGAAAGATTTGCATCTTCATGAATACAAAGTTCAATTGACTCAGGAACTGAAGCCAACTGACCATGGACAGCGAAGGGAGTTCGTTAATTGGGTATTGGAGAGACAACATGAAAATGCTGATTTTGACGATAAAATCATCTTCAGTGACGAGGCCCATTTTCATCTTGATGGCTTCGTCAATAGGCAGAATTGTCGCATTTGGGGTGCGGAAAATCCTCGAGTGATTCACGAGAAGCAAATGCATCCTCAACGTGTCACTGTGTGGTGTGGTTTTTGGGCTGGAGGAATCATTGGACCTTTTTTTTATGAAAATGAGGCAGGTCAAGCGCAAACAGTCAATGGTGTTCGGTATCGTGAAATGATAACCAGTTTTTTCTTGCCTAGAATTGAAGAAATGAATGTGGAGGGCATGTGGTTCCAACAAGACGGCGCCACATGTCATACAGCCAGAGAAACAATTCAATTGCTGCATCAGTCATTTCCCGGTCGAGTTATTTCGCGTTTTGGAGATCAGAATTGGCCGCCTAGATCGTGCGATTTAACACCATTAGATTTTTTTCTTTGGGGTTTTTTGAAGTCGATGGTTTACGCGAATAAGCCGACGACGACTCAAGCCTTAAAAGACGAAATTGGACGCTGCATTAATGAAATACCGCAGCATTCATGCAAAACGGTCATTGAAAATTTCATTAAAAGATCGCGTGCATGCCAGCAAAGCCGCGGCGGCCATCTGCACGATATATTGTTCCATACATAACCTCATTCTGTCTACTTTACGATATAATAAAGTTTCACGATTTTTTCTTAAATATCTGTGTTTTATTTAAAATTAAAAAATTGGGCTCTTCTTGGGACACCCTTTAGATATATCCCCCATACAAATGTTGCACCAGTTTTGACTGTTTCAGCTCTAAAATGCACACATTTTAACCGATTTAGTTAAAATTTAACACAACGACTTATATTGCGACTAAAATCATCTGTGGTGAAAGTGGGTTAGATCGGTTCAGATTTATACACAGCTCCCATACAAATTTCGCTCCCTAAATTTTCTGCTCTAGAATCCACCTAATTTAATCGATTTTGAGCAAATTTGGTACAATGCATTATATTGCAACTAGAAACATCTATGGTGAAAGTCAGATCGGTTCAGATTTATATATAGCTCCTATATATATTTCGCTCCCGATTTCGTCAGATTTTCTTCAAATTCGGCACAGCATCTTTTCTATTAACTAGAAGCATCTCTGGTGAAATTGAGTAAAATCGGATCAGATTTATAAATAGATCCTATCGAAATATAACTCCCCTTTTGCTGATCTACAAACTACAAAAATTAACCGATTTTTCTGAAATTGGGCATTACATTACAAGTAGAAATATCCAATATGAAAGTGGGTGTGATCAATTTAGATTTGTTATAGCTCCCATACAAATTTCGATGTCAATTTGATTTTTTCCACTCAAATTTGGCACAACACCTTATATTGTAATTAGAAGTACCTATATTGAAAAGGGGTCAAATCGGTTCGGATTTATATATAGGTTCCATACAAATGTTGCCCATTTTACTTTTACTTTAGTTTTAACGCATACTTTTGATCGGAACAGAGCTGGAAACATACATTGTGAAAGATGGTATCATCGGTCCATGATATAGGACACTTTCCAAAATCCTCATCCACTTTCAAAAATCATTCCAATGGCGTAGAAATTGATGGGTATTATATAGTCGGCCCCGCCCGACTTTAGCCTTTCCTTACTGTTTTATTATATTAAGATTTGATATATACATATATTAATATTTAGTTATTTAATTTATTATAAGAAGTGTTTGCCATCGGCAAATATAGACAACACGTTTGAAAAAATAAAAAGTTGGGATAATTTAATTTTTAATATTATATGAATAAACTCGGACAGAATTTAATATCTGTGAAGAAATCGGAGTTATATAAAAATTTACTAATAAATTTAAGAACAAATTGACATTTAAGCTAAAAGCTATAGAGAAAGGAGATGAGTTAATATGAGGAATGGTAGCAGAAGATGTCAACAGCTACTACTGTAATGAAGCCCAACCATCCATGCTGACAATAAAAAAATATAAACTAGACCATATGCATGTTTTGTCTGTTTTAAAAAGTTTTAATATTTCAAAAAACCTCTTAATTTATAATATATGAATGCATCTATATGTTTTGATTATTGGAAAAAAGTTGTAAAATTGAATTGATCTCATATTTCATTATTTTTAATTTCATTCAGTTGAACTTGTTTGTTATTCGAACTGAAATAATTTAGTTTAATGAAGTTCGAACGTTTTATTTGAAAAAATAAAAAGTATGTTTTTATATAGCAGACAATTGCCGATATCCCGCCCACTAAAAAAATAATTTCCGTTTCCCGGGAAATAAAAAGTACGGGAAAATGCAAAACCCTATTACCAACAAAGCAAACTAAGTTTCGAAACACTTCCAAACAATCGAATGCAATTGTTCCATCTAAAAGAAGTAATCCAGATCTATTTCACCAAAAATCAAGTGAGGTAAGGCTCAGAATTACTATTTTTGTTCCCCAAACCCCTCATAAAATGCTTTTTCACACGCCTGCTGGAAGGCATGGCATCTAAGAGATCCGGTAGACATTGGGTTTTGCCTTCCCCTGTATCACCTACCGATATCCCAATAACATCGTGAAGTAATAGTTTCCTAGACCCCTGTGACGAAGATTTAATACAGTCGCAGAAAATTTGGTCTCTCGTACCAGCTCGTACTCTCTCTCTGATTCTTCCTTTTCTTTGTCTCAGCTTCGGAAGTGATCGTTGAATTATGTCTTCAAGCACACAAGAGGACCACATGATGAATTTAAATCTGATACTAGAGCCTATGGTTAGATGAGCTGGATATTATTAGAGTAGTGAAGTGTCCTGCATAGGCAATGCTACTCCAATGTCACCCTTACCTGCAGGAGGTATACCCTGCTGATAACCAACGAGGCTCTGACGACGGATCACAAAAAAGTGGAAATCAATGAATACCGAAACCGAAACGAATGAAAATCGAACACTTAATACAATCTACAGTTTTAGGTTAGATGAACTGTGTTGGGTCCCAACGTTTAATGACAGCGGGTTAAGCTTTCTTTGAAAGCATGTGAGAACGAGGAAGATATTGTGAGCTTCTAACACCCTTTCTATCTCTGTTCGGCTAGACGCTTAGTAACACTGGGTTCAGCTCTCTCTGAAGGTTTGGGTGACTTAACTAGTTTACAAGTCAGGAAAAAAAAAGAGTTTCGTGTTAGGATAAGGTTAAAAGCGAACAACTCCTCTGTTTAGTGTTGCCACGAAATAAAAAATTAAATCCCTACCTACCACTAAACAAAAAAATCCCTACCTTTCCCTACACTAAATATGCAATACCCTACGCTTGTCATCACATATTAAATTTACTAACAATGACAAAAAATATATTTTTATACCCTCCACCTTCAGGATGGGGGTATACTAACTTGGTCATTCCGTTTGTAACACCATGAAATATCGACCTGAGACCCTATAAAGTATATATATTCTTGATCGTCATAAAATTCTAAGGCGATCTAGCCATGTCCGTTCGTCCGTCTGTCCGTCTGTCCGTCTGTTGAAAGTACGCTACCATCTAAACGAAAGGAGCTAGAACGTTCAAATTTTCCATAAATGCGTCTTATAGTCGTAGATCGGTTGGGATTGAAACGGGGAGAAGGGAAAAATTTTTCCCTCACAAGGACTAAAAATACCCATAATAATCCTTAATATTTTAGCGTATTTAAACATGTTTTTTGAATATTTCTGTTTATATTTGCTTGATATTTGGTATGCGCATTCCCCTTATAGCAAAAACGTGCACCATAAAGTGATTCTTATTTGTAGGGGGTGAAATGGGGCAAAAAGGGATAAAAATTGTACACATTAAACGACAACATCTAGAAACACGAAACACACGGTGTGTGCATTCCTCTAATTGAGTAGATACATAATATAAAAGTATTTTTTCCAAATTCGTACTTTTATGGGGTAAAATGAGAACAGAGGGATAACATTGGTACCAACCAAACGGCTGTACCTAGAATAATGAAATTCGGTGTATACATTCCTCTGACTGTGTAGGACGGAAAATAAACTGATTTTTCTTAATTCGTACTTTTTGGGGTTAAAAGGGAAAAAGGGGATAAAAATAGTACCAACCAAATAACCGCAGCTAGAGTCGTGAAATTCGGAGTATACATTCCTTTGCCTACGTAGACATGAAAAATAAAAGGTTTTTTTCCAAATTCGTACTTTCAAGGGATGCAATGTGTACGGAGGAATAAAAATGGTACAAACCAAACTGCTACACCTAGAATAATGAAATTCGGTGTATACATTCCTCTGATTGCGTAGACACTTAAAATAAACGGAATTTTCGAAATTCGTACTTTTTTGGGTTAAAATGAAAAGAGGGGATAAAAATACTACCAATCAAATGACCGCAACTAAAGTAATGAAATTCGGAGTATACATTCCTCTGACTGCGTAGACACGGAAAATAAACGGATTTTTCGAAATTCGTACTTTCAAGGGATACAATGGTACAGAGGGATAAAAATAGTACCAACTAAACGACTACACCTAGAATAATGAAATTCGGTGTATACATTCCTTTGTCTACGTAGACATAAAAAATAAAAGTTTTGTTTCCAAATTCGTACTTTCAAGGGATTTTCGAAATTCGTACTTTTTGGGGTTAAAATGAAAAAAGGGGATAAAAATAGTACCAATCAAACGACCGCAACTAGAACCATTAAATTCGGAGTACGCATTCCTCTGACTGCGTAGACACGGAAAATAACCGGATTTTTCGAAATTCGTACTTTCAAGGGATACAATGGTACAGAGGGATAAAAATAATACCAACTAAACGACTACACCTACAATAATGAAATTCGGTGTATACACTCCTCTGATTGCGTAGACACGGAAAATAAACGGATTTTTCGAAATTCGTACTTTTTGGGGTCAAAAAGGGAAAAAGGGTATAAAAATAGTACCAACCAAATGACCGCAGCTAGAGTCCTGAAATCGGAGCATATATTCCCCTGACTGCGTAGACACGGAAAATAAACGGATTTTTCGAAATTCGTACTTTCAAGGGATACAATGGTACAGAGGGATAAAAATTGTACCAACTAAACGACTACACCTAGAATAATGAAATTCGGAGTATACAGTTCTCTGATTGCATAGACTCGTAAAAAAGGATTTTTCGAAATTCGTACTTTTTGGGTTTAAAATGGAAAAAGGGGATACAAATAGTACCAACCAAATGACCGCAGATAGAGTCATAAAATCAGAGTATATATTACTCTGATTGCGTAGACACGGAAAATAAACGGATTTTTCGAAATTCGTACTTTCAAGGGATACAATGATACGTATGCATACAAATAGTACCAACTAAACGACTACAGCTAGAATGATGAAATTCTAATTGCGTAGAAACGTCAAGGGGGTAAAAATGGTACCAACCAAATGGCCGCAGCTGGAATCATGGAATTCGGTGTATACTTTCCTCTGACTGCATAGACAAGCAATATAAAAAGTTTTTTTTCCAAATTCGTACTTTTTCTTTTACGGCAAAAATTGGTTGAAAAAATTGAAAAATTGGTTGGTTAGGTTATTTTGCACTATGTACATCTGATAATTGATTTTCAAATTTTGTACTTTTGGAATTAAAATAGAATGGAAATACAACCAACTGTAGCACCCATTGGTAGATACCAATATTTATGAAATTTGAAAATATAAATATAAGAATAGTTATTTTTTGAATTGACGTATTGGTAGCCTTGCCTTATAAGAGTAGTTTGAAATAATTAAAACATTTTATTTATTAAAAAATTATTTTTTCAATGTTTGTATTTGTTTTGGTTTGGCTAAATTAAAAAAAATTATATTTTTCTGTAATATTACTGCACTTCTACGAAAATCGACATCCCCAATCCATGGTGGAGGGTATATAAAGTTCGGGCCGGCCGAACTTAACACCGTTTTTACTTGTTTATTATGAGTTTGGATGGATAAAATTTCAGTTTAAACATAAAAATCAAAAAGTTTTAACGAAAAAATGCAAGCACTTTTTGGAAGAAACACTCATGTTCTACGGAGAGCGAGCAGGCCGGATTTAGAAGCTGCAATTTTTTTTAAGATTTGGCGTTAATTGAGTAATGTCACGCCAGCTAAGGCCCTAACCTAAATTTCAGCGGTCCGCGGTGGCACTATTTTCAGTTGCTCTAACACGGCGGTTTTAAAAATAAATTTTGTTATGATCTCCACATAAAAAAATAAGATATTTTTTGAGACGAAAAAAGAAAATCCCTATATTTCGGCTAAAATAAAAAATCTGCGATTTTTTCTACAATAGGGAAATTTCCCTACTGGCAACACTGCCTCTGGCCGGCTATGTCCAAAAGACGTTTAGTGACACTGGTTTTAGTTCTCATTGAAGATATGAGTGACTTGGCCTGTATAGACGACGGGAAGATAAAAGTTTCCAGTGCTCTGATGACGGATCACAAAAAAACTGCCTTGTTGGAGGCGCCCTGGCACAAGATCTTGGATCAGATGCAAAAGACTAATCAGCTATTCATATTAAAAGCAATGACTACCGAAATGAATGAAAATCAATCTCGAACTTTAGGTTAATAAGCAGTGTTAGATCCCAACGGGAGAAGAGGTGATATTGGAAGTTTTATTATTTAGTTTCTCCGGTGGAAGAGAAAGGGAATCTGAAATAAGGTACTTCAAACGCAGTAAGAGGGAAGATCCTAATGGAGAGCAGAATATGCCGCCAAACTAGAAGAAAGTGTGGAATGTCCACCCAAAACTGATACAAGGCCAAGGCAAATGTAATTGGAGCAAATGCGATATCTAATAATGGAACCGAACATGGTGGTGTATTCTAGATAATCTTTAACTCCCCTGAAAGGCACCTACCTAACCTTAAGCTTCGTAAGGCTTATACAATGTACAAGGCCAGCATTAATGAGGTGAAACCACCGTTCTAGGTGTTATCTGCCACTGACCCCAAATACTCAGCAAGAAAAAACCGAAAGAAATCTCTCGCAGAACAATGTAATAGCACCCAAGGTCACAGACATCTTGTCGAGAAGCATCTGTAAGATTTAACATTTCTTTCGGTAATCTTTAATTATCCCTACTTAATTTGAAGTACAAGGGCCGGCTGTCACAGTAGTGAAAGCGAAAGCGAAAGTGAAAGGAATTTTTAATGTCAAAACGCTGTGCATGGGTCAGCGGACAGCAAAGAGCCTTGCTCCTTGCGCTGGACTTACGTCACCTTTGCTGCTTATTTGATTCTTCGAAAGAAAAAAGAAGAAAAGCGATGACAGTAAGAATTAACCAGTTCGAAAGGAAAAAACAAACCATTTATCAGTTTACAACAGAAAATCCTTGTAAATCAATGCAACAGCAAAGCAAAGCGAAACTTTGCACAAAAATAACAACGACAGCGCCAAACGACATCGACAAACGGGCCAACGCGAACGAACATTCGCAATGCCCTACACACGCCAGAGTTATACTCCGTCTTAAACGATTATCAAGGTGTAGCCAGCCTTTATTTATCCTTTTTGGAGCATCCGCAGCAGCAGGCCATAGCCACGGCAGACAAATGGGTAGACAGACGTCCATGGCAGACATTCGTGCTTTTTGGTGTTTGGATGTAGAAGTTGTTCTTTTTTTTTCGGGAGGGGGGAGGGTTTTGTTTTATGCTCCATTGATGATGGTGGCCGTGTTGTTGTCGTCATTTGCTATTTTGCTCCGCTATATGGTCGTCGTCGTCGTCGTAATAAATTGTTGTGGCAGCATTAAGGTAAAAAAGTCACTTTCGTATGGAATTTGAATAGAGCCACAACGAGCCGGACGAATTGGCAGCCAAAAACGGAGAAAACAAAACGACAAAAATAACAAAAACTGAGTCGTTATTTTTGTGAAGTCTTCATTACTTTATTTTTCATTTCATTTCTTCGCTTCCACGGCGAATGTGTTGTTTGTTTACTCTTTCGCTCCACGTCTCCGTCTCGATTTCAGTCTCAATCTATATCTATTTGGTATTTGGTGTCTCCGTCTTGGTCCTCATACTTCGCATCCACTCTCTCTCACTCTCTTCGACCTTCCTTTCTCGCAGTGGCGTTCCTTATTCCATGCAATTTCTTTCATTTTTTTCTATTTGCAATTTCACAGTTGGCATTAGTTAAGAAAAGTTTTACGTTTTTTACGTTTTAAGAAAATTAAAGATACTCAATACCCAGAACAACCCAGTAAACTAATCGAAGGCGTGTGTACCAATACCTCAGAGCAGTGTCATGTTGAATTACATGGAGTACAGTGAGGCAAATAAATATAAAGATTCGTGTGACACGAACGAATCCTCAATATTGACGACGCAAGGAAGTAGAATTATTCAAATCCTGAGATGTTATTCCTTTGGAGTAGGGTTTGGGGTCCGGGAATTCCCGAATCGTTCCAAATTTTTCCGGGAATTCCCGGGAAAAAATTTTCAATTTCCCGGGAATACGGGAAATATTAAAAAAATAATTTATTTATTATGTTGATCAATAATTTAATGTTACTATATAAATTGGAATTTGTAGATGTATTTCAAATTCATATATGTATTTACATTACTGACAATTTGACATTGTTGAGTATTTGTTTATATTACTACAAACAAAACCTTTTAAATTCGCTAAATAGAAATTTTATGCGAAACCCAGCTAGGGGAATAAAAACTTTTTGTGAGGCTATTTGCAGGATCTTTATTGTGAAATAAAAATATCATGCCGACAATACTATGGCTTACATAATGTAAATTTTCTTGTTTTTCTAGAAGAATCGAGGTGAACTTATTCTTCGAGAACAATTTACTTTACATATGTAGCCAGAAAGAAATGGTATAAAAATAGGAATACAATAAAAATTGTTCGCCTGGAAATTTTCAAGAGAAATCTTATAGGAATATAATATATAAAGAATGATTTTTTTGAGGTTAGGATTTTCATGCATTAGTATTTGACAGATCACGTGGGATTTCAGACATGGTGTCAAAGAGAAAGATGCTCAGTATGCTTTGACATTTCATCATGAATAGACTTACTAACGAGCAACGCTTGCAAATCATTGAATTTTATTATCAAAATGCGTGCTCTGTTAAGAAAGTTCAGAAAGAAAGAAATTGTGTTCAGCGACGAAGCTCATTTTTGGCTCAATGGGTACGTAAATAGGCAGAATTGTCGATTTTGGAGTGAATATCAGCCAGAAGCATTGCAAGAGCTACCAATGCATCCAGAAAAAGTCACAGTTTGGTGCGGTTTATGGGCTGGTGGCATCATTGGACCGTACTTCTTCAAAGATGATGCGAATCGTAACGTAACTGTGAATGGTGAGCGCTACCGTGAGATGATATCCAACTTTTTTTTGCCCAAAATGGAAGAACTGAACTTGGTTGACATGTGGTTTCAACAAGATGGCGCTACATGCCACACAGCTCGCGATTCTATGGCCATTTTGAGGGAAAACTTCGGAGAACAATTCATCTCAAGAAATGGACCGGTAAGTTGGCCACCAAGATCATGCGATTTGACGCCTTTAGACTATTTTTTGTGGGGCTACGTCAAGTCTAAAGTCTACAGAAATAAGCCAGCAACTATTCCAGCTTTGGAAGACAACATTTCCGAAGAAATTCGGGCTATTCCGGCCGAAATGCTCGAAAAAGTTGCCCAAAATTGGACTTTCCGAATGGACCACCTAAGACGTAGCCGCGGTCAACATTTAAATGAAATTATCTTCAAAAAGTAAATGTCATGGACCAATCTAACGTTTCAAATAAAGAACCGATGAGATTTTGCAAATTTTATGCGTTTTTTTAAAAAAAAAGTTATCAAGCTCTTAAAAAATCACCCTTTATTACGGTGTATTTCAATGGCCATTTGTAAGAATTAACGACTGGACTATTTCAATATTATTATTTTTTATGAATTTATTAAATTAATATTAATTTTTTATGTTTCTATTGTTTTTACAGTTTAGAATATCCCCCCCTGTTTCTATAAAATATTTTTGTCTCCAGACAGAATGAATATTCTAAATTAAATGTATCATAACATTCTCCGTCATATGAGTTATTTGTTTCCTTAATCGTTTTCAATTTTGAATCTAGTGTAGGTGTCAGTCACTTCAACCTCCGATATAAATGTCCAATTCTGACGATTAGTCTACATCTTTTCAAGTTTATAATGAGAAAATGTAATTTATAATCAGAATATGTAAGTTCATGACGAGAAATGTAAGTTCATAATAAGAGCATGATAATTCACAATCAGCACTGTAAATTCGTAATGTGAAATGTAAATTCATATTGAGAAATATAAAATCATAATAAGAACATACAAATTGATAATGAGATATATACATACAAAATGAGAAAATCCAAATTGATAATGAGAAAATACAAATTCTTATTCATATATATTCATAAAATTTAAATTCATAATCAGGAACTGTAAAATTTATAATCGACGTTTTTCTATGGATATTTTCGTAGAAACACATATTTTATCAATGATCTCATTATAAATTTAGATTTTCTCAATATGATTTTATATTTTCTAATTATGAATTCATATTTTCTGAATATGAAAACGTATTTTCTGATTATGAATTTGGATTTTCTGATTACAAACTTGTATATTTCATTATGAAATGGTATGTTCTTATTATGAATTAATTGTTCTCAATATAAATTAACAATTCTCATTATGAATGTATATTTCTCATTATGAATTATCATGTTCCTATTATAAATTTACATTACCCATTATGCATTTATATGTTCCTAATATGAATTTACATTTCTCAATATAAATTTGTATGTTCCGAATATAACCTTGAAAAGCTGTAGAGTAAAATATTTGTAAAATGAAAAATAAATTGCAAAATATTTTGACAATAATATTCGTTTTTAATTTGTAATATGATAGTAGTGAAAAAAAAACACACCAGTTATTAAATGTTGATATTTTAAACCATATTGGGCATACCTATAAATAAATTACTTTTTCCCGGGTTTTCCCGGGAATGAAAAAAGTCCGGGAAACCCCAAACCCTACTTTGGAGTCAAGAGTAAGAAAAGTGTTGAGATGATGATGACACTCCCTGCCAGAGACGAATGACTCTAAACGTGTGACCTGTATAGAGTCTTAGTTATCCCATATGGAGCTTCGTTAGAGGCAAAGGAGCGGGAGGCAAGGACGCTTTATCCCTATTTCGGAGAAGATCTTCTTCGGAACTCCTGCGAATATCGGACGATTACCCTGCGAGCAACAAGCATATTACTTCCATTGACATAGCTCACGGGAACTTGTTACTATTTATGAAAGACAAGCCAGTGATAAATCTCAACCGATCTGACTCACTTTCACGATAGATGTTTCTAGCTGAAATATAGGGCGCTGTGCCAAATTTGAAAAAGATCGGTTATATTATATATGTGGTTTCTAGAGCAGAAAAAGTCAAATCGGAAACGACATTTGTATGGGGGCACATATCAAAAAAATTCACATCGTGAGCGTCATTTCTACGTAGGATATATTTAAATCTGAACCGATCTTACCCGCTTTCACTACAGGTATTTTTAGTTTGATTATAAGATGTTGTGCCAAATTTAAAGAAAAATGGTTATTAAATTAAATAACGTTCGTCCTTGATCCACAAAACTTACTTGTGCCAAGTTTTGTTAAGATCGGACAATAATTGCGTCCTGTACTTTGATTACAACAATAGTTCGGTTATATTATGTGGTTTCTAGAGCAGAAAAAGTCAAATCGAAAACGACATTTGTATGGGGGCTATATCTAATCTGGACCGATCCTACTCGCTTTGTTGTTGAAGGTAATCGGGTAAAATATGTGGTTTATATATCAAAAAAATCACATCGTGAGTAGGGTTTGGGGTTTCCCGGACTTTTTTCATTTCCTGGGAAAACGGGAAAAAATAATTTATTTTAGGTATGTCCAATATTATTAAAAATATCAACATTTATTAAATGGTGTGCTTTTTTAACCTATTAACGCCCATTATACACGTCCGTGTAAACTATTTCAACGTTTTTTTACTTTTTTGATAACTTTTAATATACATGTAATTCCTGATTATTAAACCGTAGACATGTTCGATTGGGCTTATTTATTTTTTAGCTTATTATACCCTCCACCTCCAGGATGGGGCTATATTCACTTTGTCATTCCGTTTGTAACACCTTAAAATATTCGTCGGAGACCCCATAAAGTATATATATTCTGGGTCGTCGTAAAATTCTAAGACGATATAGCTAGGAGGTTCAATTTTTGCCTAACTGTGTCTTATGGTTGTAGATCGGTTGGGATTGAAAGTGGGCGAAATCGGCCCAGAGGGAAAAATTTTTCCCTCACAAGGACTGAAACTACCCCTAATATTTAGAGTATTTCAGCATGTTTTTAGAACATATTAGCTTGTATTTACTTGATATTTGCAATGCGCATTCCCTTTATAGCATAAAAGGGCACCATAGAGTGTTTATTATTTGTAGGGGGCGAAATGGGACAAAAAGGGATAAAAATAGTACCTATCAAACGACAACAGCTAGAAACAAGAAATTTGGCGTGTACATTCCTCTAATAGAGTAGATACATAATATACAAGTATTTTTTCTAAATTTGTACTTTAAGGGGTTACATGGGGATAGAGGGATAAAAATAGTACCAACCAAACGGCTGCACCTAGAATAATGAAATTCGATGTATACATTCCTCTGATTGCGTAGTCACGTAAAATAAAAGAACTTTCCAAAATTCGTACTTTTTGGGGTTCAAATGGAAAAAGGGGATAAAAATAGTACCTACCAAATGACCGCAGCTAGAATCATGAAATTCGGAGTATACATTCCTCTGACTGCGTAGACATGAAAAATAAAACGTTTTTACCAAATTCGTACTATCAAGGGATACAATGGCTATAGGGGATAAAAATAGTACCAACTAAACGAAAACAGCTAGAATGATGAAATTCGATGTGTACATCCCTCTAATTGTGTAGATACGTAAAATAAAGAGATTTTAGATAGTCGTACTCTTGAGGGGGCAAAATTGGAAAAAGGGGATAAAAATGGTACCAACAAAATGGCCGCTGATAGAATCATGGAATTCGGTGTATACATTCCTCTGACTGCATAGTCACGTAAAATATTTTTTTTTTTCAAATTCGTACTTTATTTTGTTGCTTTTACAACAAAAATGGTAGTTGTCTTATACTGCGTACGTGAGAGATAAGGTATTTTCAAAATTTATACTTTTGAAATTAAAATAGGATGGAAATACAACAAACCAAACGACTGTAGCTGAAAATACGCTCTCTATCCACCAATATTTAGGGTATTTATGATTGCTGCCTTATATTTACTTTATGAATTGAAGTATTATTTGCATTATATATATACATAGTGTAAAAATATTGGTAGCATTGGCTTATTAATTAAATTGCTGATTTTCATACATTTGAAATTTGTTGCGGACTTTCCTCTTGTAGCTTGGAAGCACCACAAAGAAAATAAATGTTTTACCGGGCGAAATGGGACAAAAATGGATAAAATATGGTACCAATGATACGATAACAGCTAGAATCATGAAATTCGGTGTGTACATCCCTCTAATTGCATAAGCACGTAAAATAGAGGGATTTTTCGAAATTCGTATTTTTAAGGGATAAATTGAAAAAGAGGGATAAAAATGGGACCTTCCAAACCGATATGAAGTTGATATCATGAAATTCGGTGAATATATTCGGTGGCTGACTATGAAGACTCGAAACAAAAAGGTTTTTTTCCAAATTTGTACATTTGGGCGGAGAATGCGGATGGGGATATCTTTAAAATTTGTACTTTTCTTATCAAAATAATGCAGTCACTTTGTCTTTTGCTTCTCCCTAATGGCGACTGACAATCGATTGATTTGATCAGTTTATGTGAAATATGTTTTAATGCAAAATGTTATTATTATTAAAAATTTATCATTTGTTTACATCATACGGAACTTTTGGCGCTTGCGATACAAATATTGTACTTGCGGCTACAAATGCTGAAAAAAACTTACAAAAGACTTACGAAAAAGCTTAGGATATAACTTTTTTCGATTAAACCTCGAAATTTTAGTAAAAACACACTTTTTATTATAAAGAAAATTATTAAAACAAAATAATAAAATAGATAACAATACATTTATAACGGGAAAATGAACAGTAAAGTAATTCAAACCGTTAATAAAAAACAATTTTAGACACATTTGAATTCCTATGATTAATAGTTAAATTTCATATAAAAGTTTTTAGGTAATATCGATATTGAATTTTTCTTTGAACGAATAATTAAGTTAATATTCATTTCATACACCCTACTATCTGCAAAATATCCATATTTAAATTTTGTGCAAAATCACAGTTTTTCAAACAATTAAATTTTATTTTAACATTTGGCGGTAGAAATGCTGTAGAAAATAAATTCCAGTCCTTAAAATCTAAATGATTTAGTAATATACTTTCATAACACTTCGGTATCGTGCGGGAATTTGTAATAATGGTCGGCCACTCTGAAGGGCCCCAAATTATTCTTCCTTTACAAAATGATTCACTTGTATAGTGTTTAGAATCAACTGACATCATTGTATGACCGGAAAGCAAAAATGTTATCTTAACATTCTTAACGAAATCTGAAGTTTTTATACCCTCCACCTCCAGGATGCGGGTATACTAACATTGTCATTCCGTTTGTAACACCTTGAAATATCGACCTGAGACCCTATACAGTATATATATTCTTGGTCGTAATAAAATTCTAAGACGATCTGGCCATGTCCGTCCATCCGTCCGTCTGTTGAAAGCACGCTAGCAACTAAACGAAAGGAGCTAGAACGTTTGGTGTATACATTTCTCTGATTGCGTAGACAAGCAAAATAAAGGGATTTTTCGAAATTCGTACTTTTTGGGGTTAAAATGGTAAACGGGGATACAAATAGTACCAACAAAATAACCGCAGCTGGCGTCATGAAATTCGGAGTATACATTCCTCTGACTGTGCAGACACGAAAATGGGTGCAGAGGGATAAAAATAGTTCCAAACTTAACGGCTACAGCTAGAATGATGAAATTCGGTTTGTACATCCCCCTAATTGCGTAGACACGTAAAATAAAGAGATTTTATAAAGTCGTACTCTTAAGGGGGTAAAATACGTAAAGGGGGAATTCGGTGTATACATTGCTCTGCAAAATAAAAAGTTGGTTGAATCATTATTTTGCACTATGCACGTGAGATAATGGATTTTCATAATTTGTACATTTAAATATAATGGAACTACAACAAGCTGTAGCATCCACTAACAATATTTATGGTATGTAAGCTTTTCTGAAAATATAAATATAACAACATTTATTTTTTAAATTGACTTGAAGTATTACTTCGTTATATATAGTGTAAACGTGTTGGTAGCCTTACCTTATAAGCGTGGTTTGAAATAATAAAAATATTATATTTATTTATATTTTTTTTCTATATTTTTATTTGTTTTGGCTTGGCTATATTAAAAAATTATATTTTCCTGTAATATTACTACACTTCTACGAAAATCGAAAGCCTCTGTGGAATGCAATCCATGGTGGAGGGTATATAAAGTTCGGTCCGGCCAAACTTAACGCCGTTTTTACTTGTTTACTCTCTAACTCTATAGAATTGTGGGCAATGTGCCCATTTTGATCACTATTTTAAGCTAAATATTATGTTTCTTTTGTCAAATTTACCACTATTTGAATTAAATAAATGTTAACGTTTACCCACAATAATAGGAAAATGATACCAAAACCAAAATCTATATAGTATTTGCCTTAATATACGAATAGTCCAAGAAGTATATTAAATTATTGTATATAAGGAACAAATCATACAAAAAGGCTTTGTGTTATCCAAAACGACAATAATTTAGAGCTACTTTCAGTTCTTGTGGGTAAACTTTTTTCTTCTGGATCGATAAAAAATATATAAACTTCGAACCTCTTAGCTTAGTTCGTTCGTAACCTATCGTACTTTCAACCAACAGACGAACACTTCACTCTATGGCCGAGGGTATACAAATACACTTATTATTGCATCAATATATTGAAAGACCTATCTAAAACATTTATAAATAACTCTTACATTATCTGACACTTTTTACCTAAATTCATAAACTGTCGCTTACGATAAAATTGCTTTCTTTGAAAATGTGAACAGCGACTTACGATAAAATCTTAGCCCCATTTTTTATATAAACGTTAACAATTTTGACATTTTGACAATTTTAATTTATGTATCAGCCCATAAAATTTTAAATTCAACGATAAAAAATATTTTCGGAAAATGTCGCTTACGATAATTCCGCGCTAAGGGCTCGATATGCTGGATTGGAAAACTCCAACGGCATCACACAGTGCATCTCGATTGTCTACTGTCGGATCTTGAAATCTACACATTTCCAACATCTTCATACTTGAAATAACTCTCCTAAGATGGCGTTCGAGGTAAAATTTTCCACACGGAAAGAATGCGACAAGGGAAACCCAGTTGTCGCAAGGCATAAACATTTATTTTGGAGTTTCTTCCTGTATTTTATGGGTAAAATCTGGTCTATCGTGCTCACACCGACTTGTTATGGAGTCTTCCCGATGATAGTCGTAAATCAGTTAATAATTTTTCCTCTTTAGGAACTGTGGATGGCATGTGAATCTGTGTAGACAGCTGCTCTTTTATGTCTAAGATCTAACCGCATGGCCTACATAGGTCTGTCCGAAGTCATCCGAATAGTTCATGTGGCGGCTCACTTTAACGAGAGCATCATGTAGTGCCTTAAGGTTGTGCTATTTTATCAATTTTTGTTTCCACGAAGACCATGTGCCGTGGATTTGTTAGAGCTTGGCAGTCGCATAATAAGAGCTCAACTATCTATTCTTCCTCTTTGTTGTTGCATCTTCGGCGGCGATCGTTGAATTGATGCTTCATTCGAGGCGTATAGTTTCCAATTGAAAATTACCCATCGGCCCTGCGATCATTTTTGTGGCGTAGAAGGGATATCCCGGTCAGGTCTGCCTGGATATTTCACAAGTGTTTAAGTTGTTTCTACTTGAAATTATCTTGGTATACATGCCTAAAGATACCCTGAATACCCATGATTCATTGGAATTTCTTTGGGAATAAAAGATCAATCAAGTTGGTGATAATTGAATGATCTTTGAGCAGCCTCGTCCCAGAATCAGTCGCTACTCTGATAGGGTTTGTTAAAAGTGGCTACATTCAGCGAGCTTATTTCAAGTAATAATGAGAAGTGTCCTGGATCTCTCTTTAGCCAGAATGGAGGGAACGTGTAGTGATGAGCCACTGGACCATTGACAATCGAACGCTACGAATGAAGTCACAATTCAATGGTCAGTTCCGTGGAGTGGGAAGAGTATGTCTTCTGCGGCTCTCCGAACGTAATAAACCTATGCCAAAGGAACTAATTTCTTAACGACATCATCGAGATATCGGTAATTAAGATAGTAGTTCCAACAAAACACCTCAGTCTTTGAGGTTGGATATAACAGATCTTAGCTATGTGGTGTGGTCCATACAAAACGGTTCCTTTATTTACTACAGGGGTTTTATGTAGCTTTCCAATATCGTTCTCACATCAATCTTTTATTTGGCTGAGTAGCATTGCATCTACTGGTTGTTAACTGCCAGAAATCCTCCAATGTAGGCTAGTCTGTCTGGATTAATGCGTTACAGTTCGGCTGGACGATATCTTCTGGAATATCTTCTGCCAGTTATATACTATGAAACGAATGATGATTTTTTGTTGTTTGGGTGCAAAAAATTGATTAAATCCATTTTTTTAGTTTGGCCTCTTCATCTTACTTGACATTGATACGCATCTCTATGAGGCGTAGTGACAGCATTGTCTCTATGGCCCTCTTGGCGTGTTTCGAATTGCAAGATTCCAACTTGATTTTTATGAATTTTTCCCTTTAGTGTTTGTTCTATGCAGTAATATTGATGTGGCATTGTTTGCTGGGCTGCATGGTCTTGAAACGCACATAGACAATCAATTGTGTAGAGAGGGAAAAAACTGATGTTTATGTATGCGTACGAGTACAACTACGGCTACGAGAATGTGTAGTGAAGGTCGATTTAAATTTGGGTCGATAAAGGAGAGAAATATCAAGCACATCCACACACACGACCACACACCATGTACTTGCATATATGAACCTAAAGCTATGTATGGCAATATGTGTACGCTGTCTTGCATGCATATATATGTATATATCTGTTTGTATGTGTGAATGTAGTGCAAAGCAATTCACCTAGAGAAGAATGCCATACATGGCTGACTGCCTGCCTTGCCTGCACTTCAGACTCGAAAATGACTCACAAAGGGAGCCAAAATTAATTCCAATGGAATAATAATTTCTACGAAATGTTTACCGAAAATTAGTTGCTGCTATTCGACATAATATTCATACATATCTATGTAGTTAAACATGAGAGCTGAGCTGTATGCACTCTGTACTTACATAGAATAGACATGTTTTAATTAGCATTTGATGGTGCTGTAATTACAATGGAGTCAATAGCAGCGCCTCCCTCAGGTACGTGTTATAAAGAGAGCAGATGCCACGCCGTGGATACATAAAGAATTATTATATCTTCAGGAAGCTCCTTAAATCAAAAAAAAACGTCAATTTGTCAAGGTGTGGCAATTTCGCCCATATTCCGGGTGGGTATAACGACTATAAAAACATTGTCAAATATCAAATTTTAGAGTATTACAATCGTTCGTATAGAAGTTATAAGAGCTTTAATTGTACGTGGGTTAGGGTGATTTGTTTGGAAGATACTAGAAGGGGCGTAGTAAAACCAACTATATTTTTTACACTTACAGTGATTACAAAATCTTTATCAAATACCTATATATTATCATGTGCAAAGTTTGAATTGATTCCTTAACTCCTTTCGAGAGTTATGGTGTACACCAGCCAGACGGGCGGACATGGCTCAAACATCTTAAAATGTTGTGAAACGGATTTGGTCCAAACATACTTAGGGTCTAAAGTCACTCCTTCAATGTGTTACACTTTTTTTCTGACCCAAATGATATATACCATCGTACTCTGTAGAGAAAGGGTATAAAAATAATCATTGATATGTTAATATTTATCTCACGTGACTGGGAACAAATTTTTCGTAAGGGGTCATAGAGGTAAGGCGCATGCTTTGCAACCGGGTTCGAATCTTGGCTCGGGCAAAATCTTTTTTTTTGCGTTTTATAAACAAACAATATTTAATTATATATATATAAATTTAAATTTATAAATATAGCCATATACCGACACCACTACGTGATAAAAGACCAAAAAAGTCCCGAGTCTCCCAGTTGGCCCAAAGTCATGCACTTTTTTATGGACCCCAAAGATTTGGGGCTTCAGTGTCATTTTTGCAAAAAAGTGTTCATTTTCTCAGACTCATATTTTGCAAACCGGTTGAAATTTTGATTTACTCTTTACTTGTGAACATATAAAATCAAAAAAAAGGTCAAAAACATAAAACTTTAAAAAAATAAATTTTGTAACCTTTTTCCCTTGTTCACGTCCATAGGTAGCAAACACTTCAAAACTTAAGGAAACAACCAACTACAAAAATGTACCTAAGATCTCAATAAACAACTTTCTAGAACATATGAACTTCCTAGGAATGATTCTTAACATCGTTTAGATAGGAAAAATATATCTTGCAGGACTGTTTCTGTTAATGGTCACTCCGACTACAGTGCGTATGAGTGACATTATCCTTAATCAGCAACACGTATACGCCACCTACACACACTACAGCCTATAAGATTTGTTCGACGAAACAGATGTGTTACAACGTATTTTCTGCGACTTTGACCTTGAAGATAAAGTTTGAGACATGGGTCTTTTTTGTCGGTCTTTTATCACGTAGTGGTGTCCCTATATGATTATATTTCCATGACTTATAAAAATACATTTATCTTTTATAATTTTGTCTAAACATTTTATAACTTTTTTTACTAATGTACTTTAAATATTTAATATTGTATTACTTATTTGCATGTCCGTAATATTAACTAGTATTAATTAATTTAATGCCAATTTAATATAATATTAATTATAATATTATTTGCTTTGCATATTAGTTCATATTAACCATCATTTATTATTAAATGCTTTGTTGAGTTTTCTATTGTCAATATTATCAGAGGACAGCTGAGATGGTTAGAGTGCCGTAGTCGCAACCAGAAGATGTACTCTTTATATTTTGAAATTGCCTTAGTGTAAGGATATCACTTTCAGCGTAAATCTTTGGTAAACGCTCACAACTTTTGAAGAATCGCTACGTATTCAGAGGTATATTTACACTAACTTTTCGCTACGATTAAACACCTTGTACAAATTAAAAAATCCATTTATACGTAGTCAATAGTTTAATTTATAGGCACAAAATGGAAACAATTTTTCTACAAAAAATCATATAAAGTAGAAAATTATTTGCACGTTTCTTTCTTAAGCTGTGAAAATTATATTATTATCATTAGGGATAGAAGAAAAGTGTAACGCATTGAAGGAGAGATTTAAAACCATAAGTACTCGCTGGTATACACTGGATACGATAACTCTGGAAGGGACTTAAAGAATTTATTCAAACTCTGCACATAGTACTATTTTCCCAAACTTAGTTTAAATTCGCAAATGGGGAAATTGATATACACCTTATGGTACCCAAACAAACGACCCGTTCCAAAACAAACGACCCGTACGTAAAATTAAACCTAATATAACTAATATACTTTCCACGCAAATTAAGCTTTGGTCAAAATAAAACTGATATTCTATACGTATGGTTGAAATTAGTTGTCGAGATTTTAAAATGTTTTTATAATCACTTTAAACCTACAAAATATGTATGCTTTTCCACGTCCTTGGTAGTCCCTATCCAAGCGAAAATTAAAACCATAACTTCTATACAGGTGCGTGACTTGAAATCTAAACTTATAAATGGAACAAACATTTTGTATCTATCTTTTATTTTGCCGGGGAAAATGACTATAATGTTCACACAGATCTCTTTCTGTGCCGCTTGTGCCCTTAAACATACAAATTTCGAAAAATTAATTTATGTACTCGGAGAAATGTACACAACGAATTTCTTTTCATATTCTAACCGAAAACTTTGGTTGGTACCATTTGCACCACTTTTGATCCTCTTCCCCCTTTAAAGTATACATTTGATACAATCCAATTGTATTGCAGTATCCATTTTAATCGCTTTTTTCCAAGTTCAACTTAAAAGTATAAATATTGAAAATCAGTTAATGTTTCGCGTCTACACTGTCAGAGGAATATACACACCGAATTTCACGATTCTAGTTTCAGCCGTGTTGTTGGTACCATAGGCATATAAAAAGGTGCGAATTTCGAAAAATATATTAATTTTGTGTTTCTATGCATGTACAAACCAAATTTCATGATTGGTACCGCTGTTATCCGTTTTTACCCAAATTCACACCTAAAAGTTTAAATTTATGAAGAATATTTTCGTAGTCGTATTCGTGTTATAAGAGTAATATGCGTTCAAAATTTCAAGATTCTAGGCCCAGTCTGTTGGTACAATTTTGAACCCATTTAATCCCTTAAAAGTACAAATATCGGAAAATACATTGTTGTTACTCATCTACACTGTAAGAATTTTACCGAATTTTATTATTGTAGCGTCATCCATGTTGTTGGTACCATTTTGTATCCCTTTCTACCCAATTTCACTCACAAAAAGTAAGAATTTTGAAAAATATTTTCTTAGTCGCATTCGTGCTGTAAAAGTAATGCCCGATCCGAATTTCATGATTCTAGGCCCAGTTGGTTGGTCTGGGCTGTGGTACAATTTTTATCCCATTTAATCCCTTAAAATTACAAATTTCGAAAAATGTCTTCTTATCAGTGATTTGCGCTGTAAAACGAATACACATACCTAATTTCATTATTGTAGCGTCATCCGTATTGTTGTTACCCTTTTTATCCCCTTTTCCCCGTTTACCTATTAAAAGTACGAATTTCAAAAAAATCGATCATTTTGCGTTTCTAAGGGTTTTGAGGTATGTACACACCGAATTTTATTATTACAGCTCCATCCGTTTGATTGGTACTATTTTTATCCCTTTTTACCCGATATCACCCACAAAAAGTACGAATTTTGATAAATGTTTTCTTGCTCGCATTCTTGCTATAAAAGTAATGCCGGTTCCAAAATGCAAGATTCTAAATGCATTCTTATTAGTGATCTGCGCTGTAAAACGAATTTCATTATTGTAGAGTCAACCGTGTTGTTGGTAACTTTTTGTATCCCTTTTTTTTCCTTTAAAAGTACAAATTTCGAAAAATACCTTCATTTTGCGATTCTAAACATTTTGAGGGATGTACACACCGAATTTTATGGTTTCAGCTCCATCCATTTTATTGGTACTATTTTTGTCCCTTTTTACTCGATTTCACCCCCAAAAAGTACGAATTTTGAAAAATATTTTCTTGGGCGCGTTGAAGCTATCAGAGGATTTTTTTACCAAGTTTCAAATTTTCTAGTCTCAGCCGTTTGGTCATTGCGGTGGTACAATTTGTATCCCTCTTTAACCCATTTTAACCCTTAAAAGTACGAATTACGAAAAACTTCCTTCAAATCTGATCTCCTCGCTGTACGAGAAATTTACATACCAAATTTCATGATTCTAGCTTCAGCCATGTTGTTGGTACAATTTTTGTCCCATTTAACCCCCCAAAAGTACGAATTTTTAAAATGTCACTTTTTGGGATGTCTTCATGCCGCTAGAGGAATATCCATACCAAATTTTGGTCATTGCGGTGGTACTATTTTTATCCCTTTTTACCCGATTTCAACCCCAAAAAGTACGAATTTCGAAAAACCCCGTCTTATCACACCTCTACACCTCTACACACCAAATTTTATGATTCTAGCTCTAGCCGTTTGGTCTGGGGAGTGATCAGTCAGTCACTCAGTAACTCAATCACGCAACTCTTTTATATATATAGAAGATTAGAGTTGTTGTTTCTGTATTTGGTTTCGGTAACGAATGGAACCATTTTGAGATCATTATCGAAAACTTCATTCATATTAGATGAACATTTCTCGCGATCAAAACATCTTCGAAGTTATAATCCCAATGATTGTCGATCTACTGCGGATTTTACTGTTTGTTGATACAAATTGTAATATTCTGGCATTGAGGAGTAGAGCAGAGTGCGGATGTAGTCATCATTATTTCATTACAGTCGAAACTCCTATTTAACGAATATTTCTTTATTGCGAATCAATTCTAAGAAAACTGTGTTTTCGTTTTATTTTCAATGTATTATGATCTCCTTATAAAGAATTTCTCTATAGCGAATATTTCCGAACATTTTTTGGAAAGGGAGGATATTGTCATGGATGGCAAGCAATATACCGAATCTGCATATATTGCTAAGCCGTTACCCATAGACAACATTATACATTTAAAGGTTTCCGTACCAACTTTTTAAAAGAAAAACACAACCTACCAAATAATGCGCTTGCTTTTCTTGATGTATTGAAGAAAGGTGGAAAATAAATAAAAAGTGTTAAGTGGTCCATTTTTTTCTACACAATGAATTTTCCATATAATATAATTATCAGTATATCATTAAAAAACTGACCGATGTTGTGGACGATAGTCAGTCTGCTTGTTGTAATGCGTTATCCGGTTTTAGTATTTTCTATATACAATAGAATGGATAATAGTAAAACGAACCAAGCAGAAACGAATCATCAAAATATGTCGCCGATTATCATGAATTATTATTGTTTTGCAATTTGTCCGAATTTTCGGACTTTTCTTTATAATAAAGTTAATTTTTGTTTATTAAAAACTTTCGCAGAATTATACCGAGCATAACAGAATAGAATTTCGCATATCCTTTGCTTAAATGGAGACTTACAATCTTAAGTTGATTCAAAAATCCTACAGAAAAAGACACTTTCAGTTTTTTACAAATTTTCCAATTTCCCAAAGTTTTTTTATCTTAAATCCTAGTTCGAAGTACAGTTTGTAACAAAAAGCAGCAGCAGTTCTCATGTGATGCGATTGCCAACGAACATCATTCCATTTTTATACCCTCCACCTCCTCACTTTGTCATTCCGTTTGTAACAGCGTAAAATATTCATCGGAGGCCCCGATATAAAGTATATATATTCTGGGTCGTGGTAAAATTCTAAGACGATATAGCCATGTCCGCCTGTCTGTTGAAAGCACGATAGCGGCCGACCGAAATGAGCTAGGAATGCACACGCCGAATTTCGTGTTTCTAGATGTTGTCGTTTAATGTGTACCATTTTTATCCCTTTTGTGCCCCATTTCTCTCCCTACAAATAAGAATCAATTTATGGTGCAGTTTTTAGCTATAAGGGGAATACGCATACCAAATATCAAGCAAATATAAACAGACATATTCAAAAACATGTTTAAATACGCTAAAATATTAAGGATTATTATGGGTATTTTTAGTCCTTGTGAGGGAAAAAATTTTCCCTTTGGGCCGATTTCGCCCCATTTCAATCCCAACCGATCTACGACTATAAGACGCATTTATGGAAAATTTGGATGCTAGCGTACTTTCAACAGACGGACAGACGGACGGATGGGCATGGCTAGATCGTCTTAGAATTTTATGACGATCAAGAATATATATATATTTATAGGGTCTCAGGTCGATATTTCAAGGTGTTACAAACGGAATGACAAAGTTAGTATACCCCCATCCTGGAGGTGGAGGGTATAAAAATGTAATACATACGAATTATTTTAGCCATATCTCCCTCGAAAATGAAAATTTTCAAAAAAAAAATGTAATCCGTGGTCTACCGAAATAACCATATTTTTTATCGAAAAAGATCGGTCTAACAAAAACATGGATGAATTTTAATCTTAGAAATTTTGTTTGTAGAACTTGGCATGTAATTTTGCTATTTAGGCGTGAAGAGCTTTATTTACAACATTGATGTCTTTGGTGACCCCCACTGAAATTATTGAAAGGACTTTTCTTGATTCTGTCAAAAATGGATTCTGTCAAATTGACCCATAAAGAGAGGAGCTAGAGTGTTAGATCTTCCAAAAGATTCTCATAAAATTCCACAATCTAATAAGAATTATCTCAGACATTAATATACAACACTCTTTGGACTTCGTATAATGCTCTCTTCGACGAAAAAAACAAAAACTTTGACCAACTGTTTATTTACAAAAATGACCTACTCAATATGCCCTTTCACAATTATAGGGTCGCTACTCTTTCCTAAGAAATTCTGTTGGACAGAATTGTAATTGATCCAATCATTGTTTTAACCAGTTTTGATATTTTCATCAATTACATTTGTGATTGAAATTTGAAGCCTATGTTTTTTTCTGTGATTCTATCAATAAGCTTCAGATGTCCACAGTAGTACTTGGAGCTTGTCCCGATTTGACATGAACAATTCTTTTCTTGCAAGGGACACATGTGGCAGAAGAAAGAACAATTTCAAATTTGCATTTGCACTTGCGTGAAAAATGAGTTCATAAACTAAGCACTCGTTTTTCAATTTTATGCTGTTTTTAAAGCGAATTTAAATGTAGAACATGCATGTAAGTGGATACGCACACACATACACGCATGTGATTGTAAGGACATGGCTGTGCACTCCTTTATAAAGACATAAATGCACTCATATATGTATACATGTATGTGTGTGTGTGTGTGTGTGTTCAAACATTCATACATGTGTTTACAATTTACAGTTGTGTTGTTGTTGCTGTTGCTGTTGATAACACATAAAAACATAAAAAACATATTGTTTTCCAAATGAGATCACAAAATTTTGAAAGTAACTTTGGAAATAGGTCAGTTGTCATACAGAAACAGTCGTCATACGAGCGCACATGTGATGGAAAACATTAAATAGTCATTAAGTCTTCGCTCGCCAAACAGCAGAACGCCATTTAACAAAAATATTTGAGATCTGTCACAGGGCACATCACACGCCGCGCGCGCTGGTCACTAATGGCCGACTAATATAGCACAGCAGGTGATGAAAGTGGAAAGGCAGGATCTTTCTCATAAATTTAAAACAAGTAAGGAAGGTTAAAGTCGGGCGTGACTGACTATATGATACCCTACACCTAGTCATTATACCCTATGGTTTAGGATATAAAAAGCTCATTACATTTGAACCAGGTGATATACGCTGCAGCTATAACAGGAGAATATACTACAAATTCCTTACTACTATCTCTATTTGTAAGAAAATTTGAACACAAACTTTGAATGGGAGCTATATACAAATCTGAACCGATCTGACCCATGTTTAGCAAAATGTCTAATATTTCAACTAGAAAACGTTGACATATTAGACGCTTTCCCAAATTTTGTGGAGTGTTAAATATGTGGTTTCTAGAACGGAAAGAATTAAATTAAAACCGATGTGACCCACTTTAATTTACCCTTCTGAGGGATAAACGGTACAAAAAGGGATACAAATTGTACCCATCAAAGATTTTGCGACTAGACTAAGGAAATTCAGTGGGTACATTTATCTAACGCCTGTAGCTCAAATAGATTTTCGAAATTTGTACCTTTTTAGAAATTTGTACTTTTTGGGAAAAAGTCAGTGAATAGGGATAACAATGGTTCCACCAAATTGGCTGAAGCTAGAATCTAGAAATACAAGGTGATTATTCTTCTGACAAACTAAAAGCGCTGCATGTATGGATTTTTCGAAATTTACACTTCTAAGGGATAAACAGGACAGGAATGGGATACAAATGGTACCAACAAAATAGGTGCAACTAGATTAAATACAGGTGTAACTTAAGTAGATTTTCGAAATTTGTGCCTTTAAGGGGGGGGGGGAATGGCATTGCAAAAAAGGAATAAAAATGGTACCAACCAAAGTATCGTCATATTTGGTGTGTAGATTTTTCTAACTGCATAGACGAGCAGCGAAAAATAATTATTCAGACTCTGCACTTTTAAAGGATAAACGGGACAAAAAGGGATACAAATTGTACCAACCAAAGTGTTCCAACTAGAAACGCGAAATTCGGCGTTTACATTCCTTTGACAATGTAGACAAGCAAAATAAATATATTCTTCGAAAATTGTACTTTTAAGTGAAATAACGGGACAAAATGGGATAAAAATGGTACCTACAAAAGTGAATAGTCAATTTCGGTGCATTGATTCATCTGATTACATAGACGCGCAAAATAAATGGATTTTGCAAAAATATCACTTTTAAGGGATATACTGCACAAAAAGGGATAAAAATGGTACCCACGAAAGTGTTACAACTAAAATCCTAAAATTCGGTGCTCTGACTACATAGCTCATTTTTAATGGATTCTTTGAAATTTCTACATTTAAGGGAGAAGCGGGACAAAAAAGGGATAAAAATGGTACCTCCGAAAATGTTTCAAATAGAATCGTGGAATTCACTGTTTACACTACCCTGACATCTTAGCCGACTAGCTCAAATGGATTTGTCGAAATTTGTACTCTGAATAGACCAAAAAGAGATAAAAATAGTACAAACTCAAGTTTTGCAGCGTCAGGGATAAATGGGCCTAAAATGGATAAAAATGGTACCAATCAAAGTATCGTCAAATTTTGTGCGTGTAGATTCTTCTAACTACATAGACGAGTAACCTAAAAGAATTTTTTGAAATTTGCACTTTTAAGTACAAAACTGGTACCAACCAAAGTTTCGACAACTTTTGAGTGTAGGTTCCTCTAAATACATAGAGGAGCAACACAAAAGGATTTTTCGAAATTTGGACTTTTATTGGGGGAGCGGGACAAAAAGGGTTAAAAGTGGTACAAAGCACTGCTGCAGTTAAAATCGTGAAATTCGGTGCGTAGATTCCTCACAAAACAGAGACCAGCAAACTAAAATTATTTTTCGAAAAAATGGATTTTGCGAAAAATTACACTTTTAAGGGAGAAACTGCACAAAAAGGGATACAAATGGTACGTACGAACTAGTTACAACTAAAACCGTAAAATTCGGTGCTACGAATGCTCTTACTACATAGAAGTGCATCTTTAATGGATTCTTTGAAATTTTTACATTTCGGGGAGAAGCGGGAGAAAAAGGATTTTTCAAAAATTGTACTTTTAAGCGAGAAACGTCGCAACAAGGGATAAAAATGATACCTCCGAAAATGTTTCAAATAGAATCTTGCAATTCACTGTTTACACTACCCTGACATCTTAGCCGACTAGCTCAAATGGATCTATCAAAATTTGTACTCTAAAGGTATAAATGGACCAAAAAGGGATAAAAATAGTACAAACCCAAGTTTTGCAGCTTTAGGGATATATATATATCTGAACTCATCTGACCCAATTTCACCAGAGCTGTTTTTAATTTAAATGTTAAGTTGTTTTGCCAAATTTGAAGAAAATCTGTCAAAGTTTGTGGTTTCTAGAGCGGAAAGAGTCAAATCGCATGATACATTTGTATGGGAGCTATATATAAATCTGAACCGATCTATCCAATTTTTACCAGAACTGTTTCTAGTTGAAATATAAACTATTTTGTCAAATTTGAAGAAAATCTGTCAAAGTTTGTGGTTTCTAGAGCGAAAAGAGTCAAATCGGAGGAGATATTTGTATGGGATATATAAATCTGAACCGATCTGGCCAGAGCTATTTCTAGTTAAAATATATGACGTTTTGCTAAATTTGAAGAAAATCTGTTGAACTATGTGGTTTCTAGAGCGGAAAAAGTAAAATCGAAAGCAAAGTCTGTATGGGAGCTATATCTAAATCTGAACCGGTTTGCTCCAAATTAAATGGCGATCGTCCTTATCCCACAAAACTTCGTTGTGCAAAGTTTCATTTAGTTCTAACGACAATTGCGACCTGGACTTTGATTACAAGAATAGATTGACGGACGGACGGACGGACATCGCTAAATCGACTCAAAAAGTGATTCTAAGTCGATCGGTATAATAAACGATGGACCTATCTCGTTTCCTGTTGGGTGTTACAAACAAATGCACAAAGACATTATACTCTGGGGTGTAGGGTATTCAATTAAAAGATGAGGCTAAAATCGGGCGGCGCACAGTGGAATATTTTCATACAAGCTGCGGCAAAAATTAGAAGGAATAGAGCTAGGACTTTGAAATTTCGCACCAATCCATTATATCGTCACATTACAACAAAAATAATTTTTGTTTAAATCCGCCCACAACCACGCCCACCATGTAAGTTAAAATGAAAAACCGTCATAAATTTCTTATTTTAATATATATATGAATACAAATAATTACAAATAATTATTATTAATTAATAAGTCCACAATTAAATGACAATTGTCAGTGTGCCACGCCCAAAGCCCAAATACAATTTTTGGTTTTTTACGATTTTCGAAATCTATATATATATAAATCAATATGTGTCTGTATGTCTGTATGTTGCGTATAGGACGCCAAACCGATGGACCGATTCGCTTGACAATTTTACTGTATCTATCTTCTGGACAGAGGATGGTTCGTGGATATTCTAGGTCATGATAGGACAAAGGCGGGTGGTACCTCCCACACAAAAAAATATTTTAAAACTATCAAAACAGGCATACCGATGGGTGGATTCGCTCGATAATTTTACTGTAACTAACTTCTGGGCA
The DNA here is from genome assembly GCA_947397865.1 of Polietes domitor. Taxonomy (NCBI): domain Eukaryota; kingdom Metazoa; phylum Arthropoda; class Insecta; order Diptera; family Muscidae; genus Polietes; species Polietes domitor. Next base: position 25,780,326 of record OX377620.1, on the reverse strand, counting down.
AGGGATGGTTCCAGGATATGCTAGGTCATTATACGAAAAAGAGGCGTGGCACCGCCCACACAAACTATATTTTAAAACTATCATAAAACATATTCCGAAGTGCGGATTCTCTTAAAATTTGATTGTGACTAACTTCTGAACAGAGGATAGTTTCTGAATGGTGACATACAATGGTCATGATACCATTGGACGTGAGACTGCCCACACCAACTATATATTAAAATTATCACAAAACACGTCACGAATGGCAGATTCTCTTGAAAATGTTAGTGTATCTAGCCTGTGGAAAGGGGATGTTTTCTGGCTATAATAGGGGAAGACACGACAGATGGGTATCACAAAAACTATATTTTAAAACTATAACAAAATACATTGATTCACTTGAATATTTTATTGTAACGAACAGAGGATGATCCTTGACTATAAAAAGGTCATGCTACAAAAAGGGACGCGGCCATCTAACCCAAGAGACCGGTGGGAAAAATTCAAAGAGGGTATGAATGAGGACATTTTGTATCATTATCGCACCGTTACGATTCTATATCATTTGCGAGTAACATTTTCAACGATACGCTGATAATAATTTAAGACATATGCCTAGCCATCAGCAACAAAACTCTTAATCAACTTGGAATGGTAGTGCCTGAACGTTCTGCCATTGACATTACTGATCGAGATTTGCTAAGAGAACGGCAATTCAATGTTGAAGACTTGCGTTTGTTTGTCGCAAAAGAAAATCTCTTTTAATTACAAAGCAACAAGTGACCTTTGACAAAATTATAACTGCAGTAACAAATGACAGCGCCGGCCTTTTTTCTCGATGCACCAGGAGGCACAGTTAAAACCTTTCTCATCAGTTTGGTATTAGCGCACACCCGCTCTCAAAATGGGATAGCTTTAGCTATTGCTGTATTGCTGCTAAATTATTGGAAGGAGGTCGGATGATGTTGTCAACTATCGAATTGAATTTCTAAATTCTTTGGACCTTCCAGGAATTCCGCCGCAAATGTTATCTCTTAAAATTGATTCACCTATAATTCTCCTAAGAAATGTTAGCCCTCCTCGATTGTGCATTTGTACTAGAATTTCTGTCAAGAGACTAATACCCAACGTCGTTGAAGCAACGATTTTAAATGGAAAATCAAAAGGAAAATATGTCCTTATACCACACATTCCGACGATTGTCACTGATATACCATCCGATTTCAAACGACTACAGTTTCTGATTCGCCTAGCATTTTCAATGGCTATAAACAATGCACAGGGACAAGCACTTGAAGTTTGTGGATTGAATCTAGAAAATCCATGTTTTTCACATGGTCAGTAATATGTTGCTTGCTCTCGAGCCCAAAAACATTAATATACTTGAAGAAGGTGGAAAAATTTTAAAAATTTGGTGCATCCCGAAGCACTCCAATGAAATACTGACTAACTAAACCAATAGACACAAAATACATTCTAAGAAATAATTACCATAATTAATTAAATCTCTAATAAATGTTTCTTTTAAATGTTTCATTTTCTTTAAAGAAACAGTGAAAAATTACATAAATTTTCATGAAGTTTTTATATTTTAAAAATGTAACTTATGTAACAAATTTACAGAATTAAAAATATACAAAACAAAAATTGCGACCATACAAAGTTACATACATAAGGAAGACGAAAACCCGTGCAACGCCGGGTACAAAAAGCTAGTTTTTTATAAAAATTATTTTATTTTTTAATCGATGGCACACGGCTATTATAGCTTTATTCTCAACTTAAGATTAATATTGACCCAAAATTTATATGCGTTCGCATGCCGTAAAACCTTACATCCCTAAAGTATGATTTAAAACATTTTTTCAAAAAAAAAACAATAACAGAGAACAACGAAGAAAGTATTGCTTCATTTTTGGCTTAGAAGGTTTTACCATTTCAGTAATTAAAGGAAAGCAAAAACGTAATTACACTTTTTTAAATGCAAAAGAACACCTCAAGAGCTTCTATTTTCTATGAACTAAACGAAATTTCAATATGATACATGGTTTCCGAGATACGTCCCAATAAAATAATCTCTCTTATGATGAAATTTGCAACTATTTTAGCATTTGTGAACTTTAAATGCATCCACAGCTATAATTAACCGCGATATTGGCAAAATCTTTTAGAATATGCTTGATAGGATAATAGGAATGTTCTTTGCAAAATTCAATCATTAAAGTTGGGTTTTTGGACGCATGAAATTTGGGAGTTTTTGCCGTTGAAAATACACTGTGCGGCACCGACTATACAATGTCATACTCCACTCTCTGTTCGATGTTCACTTCCAGAGCAGCTCGAATCAAGGATCACACCCAAATACTTCGCCTGAACAGCTAGCGGGATCTAGTGGGGTTAGGATTTTGTTCTTTGTGGTAAAGGTTACCAGCTTCGTTTTGCTTGGGTGCACTTCACGAATTTAGAGATTCCCAGGTTCCGCACCCAATATCAGTATTACCACATCGTACGCAGATGTCTACAAGTAGACATCTTCTTACATCATCTTCCACAGAAAATATCTTTTACCGGAAACTGCCCTTAAACCGAATTTCCTCTATGTTATCCTTTTTAAAATTGCTGCTACTTTATCGAACACAACTGCGGGGTGACAAATGCACTTGTGTGATTAAAACGCTTGAATGCAACCATAAACAACAGCAGCATCAGCACCAACAACAACAACACGCATGTTGTGCATCACATACACACAGACTCACGGACACACAGACACAACCATAAATACAAGCCATAGAAACGTAAACATTGTCCGGAGATTATGTTGGCGCGCTGCATTCATACAACGACAGAGCCGACAACGACGACGAGTGGTCGCACAATGCAGCCCGGTTTAGTTCAGTTCAGTTCTCTACTCTTGTTGAGTTGTGTTGCATTTTTGAGGTTTGGGGGGGTGTGAAACACCTTTTGATTTCAATTCGCATACATAAATATTTATTTTGTCGTTTTCAGAAACGCTGCGACTTCAGCAACAAACACTGTTTGGGTACATTTATACGCGCAAAGTAGGAGTACGCGACAAACATGGATACACCACGTCGCACAGTGGAGCGGAAACGGAAAGGCCTAGAGGCCGCCATAAGTATTTCGTAAAGGTGTTCTGCGTAGCCGCTTCATTTCTTTGACGTTTGAAGAACAAGGAAAACATGATTTTATACTTTTTGTATTCAAAAGAAAAGTAAGGGTGTATACATTTCCTGGGAAGTGGGCAACATAGATAATGTTACGGATGTTTTTTAAATGCATTAAAAGTTATATTAAAATTAAAGTGAAATTAAATTGTGCACATGTTTTTTATAACCTCCACCTCTAGGATGGGGGTATACTAACTTTGTCATTACGTTTGTAACACCTTGAAATATCGACGTGAGACCCTATAAAGTATATATATTCTTGATCGTCATAAAATTCTAAGACGATCTAGCCATGTCCGTCCGTCCGTCTGTTGAAAGCACGCTATCATCTAAACGAAAGGAGCTAGGAGGTCCAAATTATATATATATATATGTCTATGTTATAAATATGTCTTATAGTCGTAGATCGGTTGGGATTGAAACTGGGCGAAATCGGCCCAAAGGGAAAGAATTTTCTCTCACAAGGACTGAAAAAACCATAATAACACCTAATATTTTAGAGTATTTAAGCATATTTTTTCAATATGTCTGCATGTACTTACTTGATATTGGGTATGCGCATTATAGCAAAAAACTGCACCATAAAGTGATTCTTATTTGCAGAGAATGAAATGGGGCAAAAAAGGGATACAAATGGTACATATTAAACGACAACAGCTAGAAACACAAAATTCCTCTAATTGAGTAGATACATAATATAAAAGTATTTTTTCCAAATACGGACTTTTAAGGGGTGAAATGGGAACAGAGGGATAAAATTGGTACCAACCAAACGGCTGTACCTAGAATAATGAAATTCGGTGTATACATTCCTCTGACTATGTAGACACGGAAAATAAAGAGATTTTTCTAAATTCGTACTTTTTGGGGTCAAAAAGGGAAAAAGGGGATAAAAATAGTACCAACCAAATGACCGCAACTAGAGTCATGAAATTCGGAGTATACATTCCTCTGACTGCGTAGACACGGAAAATAAACGGATTTTTCGAAATTCGTACTTTCAAGGGATACAATGGTACAGAGGGATAAAAATAGTATCAACTAAACGACTACACCTAGAATAATGAAATTCGGTGTATACATTCCTCTGATTGAGTGGACATGGAAAAAATACGGATTTCTCGAAATTCGTACTTTTTGGGTTTAAAATGGAAGAATGGGATAAAAATAGTACCAACCAAATGGCCGCAGTTAGAGTCATGCAATTCGAAGTATACATTCCTTTGTCTACGTAGACATGAAAAATAAAAGGTTTTTTTCCAAATTCGTACTTTCAAGGGATACAATGTGTACGGAGGGATAAAAATGGTACCAACCAAACGGCTGTACCTAGAATAATGAAATTCGGTGTATATATTCCTCTGATCGTGTAGACATGTAAAATAGTACAATTTTTCGAAATTCGTACTTTTTCGGGTTCAAATAGAAAAAGGGGATAAAAATAGTACCAACCAAATGGCCGCAGTTAGAGTCATGCAATTCGAAGTATACATTCCTCTGACTGCGTAGACACGAAAAGTAAAAGGTAAATTCGTACTTTCAAGGGATATAAGGGGTAAAATGAAGAGATTTTAGATAGTCATACTCTTGAGGGGGTAAAATTGGAAAAAGGGGATAAAATGTAACCAAACAATTGGCCGCAGCTAGAATCATGGAATTCGGTGTATACATTCCTCTGATAATCCACAAAATAAAAAGATTTTTTTGAAATTCATACTTTTATGGCAAAAATTGGTTGAATCATGAAGTTAAGTTATTTTGCACTATGTACGTACTTTTGGATTTAAATTAGATTGGAAATACAACCAGCAAGTGGGTGCTACAGCTGGTTGTATTTCCAATCTAATTTAAATCCAAAAGTACGTACATAGTGCAAAATAACTTAACTTCATGATTCAACCAATTTTTGCTACCAATATTTATGGTTTGGGCGAAATCGGCCCAAAGGGAAATTTTTTTCCTTCAAAAGGACTAAAAATACCCATAATAATCCCTAATAATTTAGCGTATTTAAGCATGTTTTTTGAATATTTTTATATTTGCTTGATATTTGGTATGCGCATTCCCCTTATAACAAAAACGTGCAAAGAGATAGTAATGTCTCAAAGATCGCGACGGCGCACTAAACTGAATGAGAGAAAGTAACTCTGGACAATCCACAGTGGCATTTATAGTACCATGTAAAAACAACAGTGAAGCTATATCTCTGCTAGAGGCCAAAGATGTTAAACAAAGAAGTAAACTTCTACTTTCGTACGATGGAATTGGTGCAGTTTAAAGAGTTTAAAGCAAACTTAATAAACGTTTTCTGAACTTTCTCAACACGATAACTATGTACTGAAGCATTTGGGCCAGAGTTACAAGCCGAACCAAATTTATCGGCGTCGGCGGCGCTGTTCAAAATGGGTCGGCGGCGGCGGCTTTCGGCTGATTTGCCGGCTCGATCGTCATTCGAATACCCCTATTTGGAAGGAACAATTTTCTTTTATTTTTTGGCAAGTAGTTCAATATTCGTTAATATTAGCCAATGTTCCAATAATTTAATATTGTTATTGTTATATCCAATTATTCTGACTTTTATGTTATTCGATTTTTCGTTCAATTGAAAACAAAAAATTTCCAATTAATCGAATAATGAAGTCGAGAGTTATTCTATTAACCGATTAATCGAACAATTGTCCACTTAAATAAAATATAATTAATTAGAGTTATATAGACAGGACACGGCAATTTACGGTTAGTTCAACTATATATTGAACGATTATTATGTATCTGATTTTATTTAAAAATTTTAACATCAAATTCGAAATTCATTAGAAGTTGACAAAAATCTTAATATCTTATCAAAATAAAGAACCTTCCCTTAAATGAGCACAATATCAGAAGTTACCCATTGACTTTTTTCGAATATGGATCATATGATTTATAATTATATTATATATATATCATATGATTTATATATATATTTATATATTTTCTATGAATTTACTATTCTATGAAATTACTATTCTTCTTACTATAAATGAAGTCGGATAAATCGTTATTTTAATATCTGCGGAGCATACAAATCAAAAATCGAAAAAATTGTGGTTTTATATTTGGTGTACCCAAATAGAGCAAACTGGCTACTCAAAGCATACGACGATTTCATTAGTTTTTTAAGGCAAAACTTATAATATCGATTAATCGATTATTTGCGACAATTTATTCGAATTATTCGTTATTCGAAAATCATGATTTTTTATTATTCGAACAAATATTTGACAAAAATTATTCGATTAATCGAATAAAATTTAATCGGTTGGATACCCAAATTGTTAACTCATACAATTATTTTTTGGGAGAAGGAATCCATTCCCAAAATGTATAATATGGATAAATATATAAATATTTTTGCAATTACAGCTTTTCATGTGAGGCATATTTGACCAGACGTTCTTGAATATCATAATCCTTCCAAAGAATGATAATACTCTACCTACTTTCACACACTAAAGAAGCACAATAGATATTGTTATTTATAGGAACACGTGAACACACGTTCTGGAATTGACTTATATAAATGAAAGAAAGAGCAATATATTTCACAGCAGCAGGTTGTCTAAGTTGATATGAGTCGATGAAATCGGCGGCGTGGTTGAGTCGATTTGAGCCGATGAAATCGGCGGCGGCGCGGCTTAAAATCGGTCGGCTTGTATCTCTGATTTGGGCTCCAAATAAAATAAGCATATTCAATTTTTGAACGAACAAGAGAACAATATAAAACCTTTTTCGTATAAGGATCTGAGAATTCAGCAGTATTTCTACGTATGAAATACATAACTGAATAAGCCTTAGGGATAATATAATTTAGATGACTGAGGAAAGTTAGCTTGTAGTCAAACAAAACACCTAAATCAAGCTTTTCCAACTCAATATCCAAATTATGACTTGAAATATTGTATTGTGGAAAGTCATATGTAGACATTTAGAATAGTTGACTGGAAGACCATTATAAGTAGACCAAAGGGAAAATCTATCAATATCATCCTGCAATAATTGAATGTCACTAAAAGATCGAATAGCCCTGAAAATCTTTAAATCATCAGCATACATAAGATGCCTACAATTGAAAAAACAACAATTAATATCATTAACAAAAATATTAAATAACAACGGACCCAATACACTTCCTTGTGGGATACCAGAAGTTGGAACACAAGTATCTGAATAGAAACTACCTAAAAATACCGAACAGTGTCTATTTATTAAATATGTTTGAAATAGTCTTTAAAGAGATTGGCTGATTCCAACAGAGAATTAGAAAACTTCTGTTCATATAACATGGACGAAGGAATAGAAGAACAATTTTTTTGACTTAATAAAACGACATAACCTTTTAGGATCGGACTTAATACTTTCGCTATAACCCATAATATATTGATTGTGTAAGAATTTATTGAGAAAATTAAATTCTCTCATATAATGAAACACAATCTTCCATCATTAATATCACGATTCGCTTTAAATTTCTTATAAAATTTATTTCTAAGATTTTTCAGCCTTTTCAATCCCTTAGTGTACCATTGTAGTTTGTAAGGTTTTAACAGAGAAATATTACTTTTAAAAAATTCAGTAATTATTTATTTATAAAATTATTTTTTTCAATATTTGTATTTGTTTTGGTATGGTTTGGCTATTATAATAATTGATATTTTCCTGTAATATTACTGCACTTCTACGAAAATCGACAGTGGAATGCAATCCATGATAGAGGGTATATAAAGTTCGGCCCGACCGAACTTAACGCCGTTTTTACTTGTTTATTAAAATATTTGCTTTCTATTACAGTAAATTTCAAAGTTGTTGAAATTAGTTGAAATATAATGCAAATTTATACGGAGATCCAATGCACGATTTGAGTTCTAGAGCTATAATAGAGTTGAAATTGGGGTCCAATTTGTATAACGTCATAACAAAGCTAAGAAACCACAATTTCTAATAAAAACAAGTAAGGAAAGGCTAAAGTCGGACGGGGCCGACTATATGATACACTCCACTTTCTATCGGAATACAATTCAATTCAGTAAAAAAGTGAAAACGGGAAAAAATTTTTATGTTTCCTAATCACAGGCTAATACGACCTGGCCCAACTTGTCAAATCGAGAATAATATTTGTATCGGGGCTATATCCACACATGGAATGAAGTGACTAACTTTCACAATAAGTTCTTCCAGTTGAAGTATAACTGGTTATGCTCAATTTTAAGAAATTCTCTGAAAATACGCGGTTTCTGGGGGAACGAATTTGTATGAGACCTATATGTAAATCTGAACCGATGTGACCCATTTTCACCATAGGTGTTCCTAGTTTAAATATAAGATGTTTTGTCAATTTTGAAGAAAATCTGGTAAAATATGTAGATTCTGGAGCGGAAAAATTCAAATTGGGAGCGAAATTTGTATGGGAGCTATATATAAATCTGAACCGATCTAACACATATTTACCACAGGTGTTTCCAGTTGAAATATAAGGTGTTTTGCGAATTTTGAATAAAATCTGTTAAAATATGTTGATTCTAGAGCGGAAAAATTCAAATTGGGAACGAAATTTGTATGGGAGCTATATATAAATCTGAACCGATCTAACACATTTTTACAACAGGTGTTTCCAGTTGAAATTTAAGGTGTTTTACGAATTTAGAGGGAAATCTGTTAAAATATGTGGATTCTAAAGCGGAAAAATTCAAATTGGGAACGAAATTTGTATGGGAGCTATATATAAATCTGAACCGATTTGACCTATTTTCACCATAGATGATCTTAGTTTAAATATAAGATGTTTTGCCAAATCTGAAGACAATCTGATAAAATATGTGGTTTCTAGAGCGGAAAAAGTCAAATCGGGAGCGAAATTTGTATGGATGCTATATATAAATCTGAACCGATCTTACCCAATTTCTGCATAGGTGTTTCTAGTAAGATTATAAGATGTTGTGCCAAATTTAAATAAAATCGTGTACAATATGTGGCTTCTAAAGAGGAAAATGTCAAATCGGGAACGACATTTGTATGGGGGCTATATCTAAATCTGAACCGATTTGACCTATTTTCACCATAGATGATCTTAGTTTAAATATAAGATGTTTTGTCAAATCGGGAGCGAAATTTGTATGGATGCTATATATAAATCTGAACCGATCTGACCGATATTCACCATGAGTGTTTCTAGTGGAAATATAAGATGTTTTACCAAATCTGAAGACAATCTGATACATTATGTGGTCTCTAGAGCGGAAAAAGTCAAATCGGGAGAGAAATTTGTATGGGAGCTATATATAAATCTGAACCGATCTGTCCGATATTCACCATGGTAGTTTCTAGTGGGAATATAAGATGTTTTACCAAATCTGAAGACAATCTGATACAATATGTGGTTTCTAGACCGGAAAAAGTCAAATCGGGAGCGAAATTTGTATGGGAGCTATATATAAATCTGAACCGATCTGACCGATATTCACCATGGGTGTTTCTAGTGGAAATATAAGATGTTTTACCAAATCTGAAGACAATCTGATACATTATGTGGTCTCTAGAGCGGAAAAAGTCAAATCGGGAGAGAAATTTGTATGGGAGCTATATATAAATCTGAACCGATCTAACACATTTTTACCACAGGTGTTTCTAGTTGCAATATAAGATGTTTTGCCAATTTTAAAGAAAATCTGTTGTAATATGTGGTATCTAGAGTGAAAAGAGTCAAATCGGGAGTGAAATTCGTATGGGGGCTATATCTAAATCTGAACCGATTTTCTTCAAATTAAATAGCGTTCGTCCTTATCCCGAAAAACATCGTTGTGCAAAGTTTCATTTGGTCTACAATTGCGACCTGTATCGTGATTACAAGAATAGATGGACGGATGGACGGACGGACGGACAGACAAACAGACAGACAGACAGACGGACATTGCTAAATCGACTCAGAAAGTGATTCTAAGACGATCGGTATAATTAACAATGGGTCTATCTCGTTTCCTTTTGGGTGTTACAAACAAATGCACAAAGACATAATACTCTCGTGGAGTGTATAAATATCAGAGTGCAAAATCTCTTAAAATTTGTGAGAACCAGTTCGACAAGTTCAAAAAAAATACGTTTTTTCAATTTTCAAAATCTGTAATAAAAAATTAATTTTTTTTCTTCGCATTATGAACAAATACGTAAAAATATGTTAAAAACACATAAACACAAAAAAAATAAAAATTTTAATTTTCTTTAAAATCGAAAAATACGAAAATTAGTCTACTTTGGGCCGATTTACAAAATATATCCGGTTTCCCGATATAATATCCCAAAATAATACTTGGGCCCTTGTCTAATTTTGATTTTTTACAGAACTCAAAAATGTCTACTAGAACAAAAGTTATTGCATTTTTGGCCGATGGATTTTGATTCTGAACCGCTGTGCGCTGGCACACTTGGATTTCTACAGCTATTTTTGAATTTGTCATCTTCTTTTGTGTTTTTCACAATGAAAACATATAAAAAAATCAAAAAAAATATATATTGTATATTCCCACATTGATTACGCGAATAAGAGTGAAATACGATAAATATTGGGTGTAAAATTGCGTGTCAAAAAATTGTGAAAAGTGTCTTTAGAAAAATCGGCGTAACTTTTTATCACAGCATAGTATAGCAAATTATTTGTTGGCATAATATGATTGATGACAAAATAGGGAATATTTGTGACAAATTAGTTTTAACCATATATCCTATATCTCGGTAGAAATTGTTTACCGTGCTCTACCGAAATATCCACATTTTTGTCGAAAAAGATCAATTTTCAAAAAAACATAAACATAGAAATTTTTTGTATAACTTGGCGTGAATATCTTTACTTACAACTTTGGTGTCCTTGGTGAATCCACTGAAATTTTCCGAAATGTACTTTTTGATTTTCTCGATAAAAGAGGTCAAATAGACCCATAAAGAGAGGAGCTAGAGAGTTAAAAAATTATCCTCATAAAATTCCACAATATAGTTCTCTCAGAATTAAATTTCGACCAAAAAAGGAAAACTTTGACCCACTGTAAAAAGAAACTCAGACCAGCTGGACTGTAACTTTATTCTGCAAAAATGGTCTATTCAACATGCCTTTTCCGAATTCTGTTTCAATCAAAAAAAAAATAATTTGTTGGACAGTGTTATAACAAATCCTGTAAATTTTTAAAAACTATTTACTAAATACATTTTCATATCTTCAATAATTCTCAAATTCCCGGAACTTCTTAAAAACTAGTAAGGAAAAGCTAAAGTCAGGCGGGGCCGACTATATGATACACTCCACTTTCTATCGGAATACAATTCAATTCAGTAAAAAAGTGAAAACGGGGAAAAAATTTTTATGTTTCCTAATCACAGGCTAATATGACCTGGTCCAATTTGTTAAATCGAGAATAATATTTGTATCGGGGCTATATCCAAACAAGTGACTAACTTTCACAATAAGTTCTTCTAGTTGAAGTATAACGTGTTATGCTCAATTTTAAGAAATTCTCTGAAAATACGCGGTTTCTGGGGGAACGAAATTTGTATGAGAGCTATATGTAAATCTGAACCGATGTGACCCATTTTCACCATAGATGGTCCTAGTTTAAATATAAGATGTTTTGCCAATTTTGAAGAAAATCTGTTAAAATATGTGGATTCTGGAGAGGAAAAGTTCAAATTGGGAGCGAAATTTGTATGGGAGCTATATATAAATCTGAACCGATCTAACACAATTTTACCACAGGTGTTTCCAGTTGAAATATAAGGTGTTTTGCCAATTTTGAAGAAAATCTATTAAAATATGTGGATTCTAGAGCGGAAAAAATCAAATTGGGAACGAAATTTGTATGGGAGCTATATATAAATCTGAACCGATTTTCTTCAAATTAAATAGCGTTCGTCCTTGTCCCGAAAAAGTTCGTTTTGCAAAGTTTCGTTTGGTTGTGGCTACAATAGCGACCTGTATCGTGATTATAACAATAGATGGACAGACGGACAGACGGATATTGCTAAATCGACTCAGAAAGTGATTCTAAGCCGATCGGTATAATTAACAATGGGAGATAGACCCATTGTTCCTTTTGGGTGTTACAAACAAATGCACAAAGACATAATACTCTCGTGGAGTGTATAAAAACAGTTCTTTTACATCCTCTGCATATAAAATATTCTATAGAATTGAGATAAAATACCAAATGTCGATAGCACGCCGTAGCGTATGAATAATATTTAGCAGAATGTTAACAACACTCATACGCCGCATTGTAATTTTCGTTCGTTCAAAAATCACTCAACCATTGCTTGAATTCTATAAAACACAGATAAGAAAAGGTTTAGCTATGAGGTATTTTCTTTGCTTTTCTATAGACACAACGAATTGTAGACTTATTGATTTCTCGTAATAATTTAGTGATATTAAAAATAAGTTACAGTAACGGACCCATAACTTCGCACGCCCAATGTCCCCAAAAAATGTTCTACTAAATGTATGCTTTTGATTTTGAATTCGGATATTGTTCTGACTTAAGACTATTCTCACCCTACAGCATTTTAGAAAGTTTCAGTTCTAAAAGCGAAATCAATGGCAAATTTACACTGAAGAGTTGCTTCTAATAAACTAGTCTCTCAACATATTGGACATAAATATATCGACATTCTAAGTAAAATGAGGTAGTAATTCTAAAAAAATGGTAGAAAAAATACTATTTTAATTTTCTAAGAAGAAGAAAACGTCTTTTAATATAAAAATCAAACACTTTCGACATCAGTTAAACGGTATTTTTTTAGCCGAAGGCCGCATGGTGGAAAATTGAAAGGCTACATTCGAAGTTTATTAATCGGTTGAATTATATTGCAGATTAAAGGCTTGTGCCTACAAAAATGATAAGGATTCTTAGTTTCTATATACACGATGGTTTTTTTCTTGGCCTTGTCTTTTGAAGATGCTACGTTTACACAACGACTTTTTACTTGGCTATTTTTCTTTCGTCAAGTGTTCAAAACAAATTGATTTGAAAATTCTACAAATGAAGTGTCATAAAGCCCCACAAATTTCCGTTTCATGAAGCATCTCTACGTCGAAAGACTTGACTTTTGAGTCAAGTAAAAAAGTCACCGTGTAAATTGGGTTTAAAAATAATTTTGCACCATACTTTATTGTCATACTTTTAATTTTCCAAAAATGGATACACGCCCAACATATTTATGAAAAGCTTTACTTTTAGATCTTAAGTAAAATCGCTGACATATTGTGGGGGTATTCATAAAACAAAGCTTTTATTTTAGGTGCAGAAAACCACACCACACAATTGCATATCATAACTTTTAGTTTTGAAATTAAATTTGTTTTACTTTTAAATGCTTTTGAACGTTTAAAGCTTCTTCTCTAACAAATTTTCAACAGTACAGTTCATCCAACGTGGCTGCTCTGGTTAAAATTTCATTTAATTCAACCACCACCACCAGTCATCCTCTACATTTTTTATGGAAATGCAATCGATCAAATGATTTAATATTTTCTTTCTTCTTCTTTTTTAAACGATGTTGCCCTTTATGTTATTAAAATTTCAAGCAGCAATAATAGCCCAGAGATACAAGCCGACCGATTTTAAGCCGACAAGCCGCCGCCGCCGCATGGATCTGCACGAGCCGCGCCGCCGCCGATTTCGTCGGCTCAAATAGACTTCAACACGCCGCCGATTTCATCGACTCATATCGACTTCAACCAAGCCGCCGAGATTTGACGGAGATCTAACTCTGTCAAATATTACTACTTAAATAGAAAACCCACTTAAAATTACAAAAGAAAATATAAATGTCGACTTAGACAACCTACTGCTATGAAATATATTGACCTTTCTTTGAATTTAGTATCCCACATATGATGACGTCTATAGAAAGTTGAATGATTGTATTTTTATTCTGATTTGAAAGACGCATTTATACAAGTCAATTCCAGTACGTGTGGCCATCTGTTCCTATAAATAACAATAAGGCTGTTTTTCTTTAAGACTGGATAACTATGTGATAAGAAAAAACCAAATAAAAAGTTAAAATTTAACTCAAAATATTTTTTTTAAAACTTATCACCAACAGCAATACCAATATGTGTATAAAAACAAATTTTAACAAAAATATTTTATGTTAAAAATATTGGGCTTAGCATGGATTATCCAGTGTAGGTGTAATTTATGGTTATCAACAGAAAATATTTTTTTAAAAATTTATTTTGATACAAATATTAATATTGTTGTTGCCGACAAATAATTTTTTATGTTGGGTAAAAAATTAAATTTTTATTAACGTTTTTGTTATCGCAGCTTCTTATCCCGGCTTAAAGAAAAACAAAAAAACATTAAACAACAGCTTCTCTATTGTGCTTCTTTAGTGTGTCAAAGTAGGTATAGTATTATCATTCATTGGAAAGATTGTGATATTCAAGATGTCTGGTCAAATAAGCCTCACACGAAAATCTGTAATTGCAAAAACATTTATTAAATTCATCCATATTATAAATTTTGAGAATGGATTCCCACTTCCAAAAAAAATTGTATGGGATAACAATATTAAATTATGGGAACATTAGCTAATATTAACGAATATTGAATTATAATATATATATATATATTGAATAAATGAAAAGGTGTTAAAAACCAATAAATTATTCCTTCCATCTTCCCAAAATTGTCAAATCGAATGACAGAACGAGCTGACAAATCAGCCGAAAGCCGCCGCCGCCGACCCATTTTGAACAGCGCCGCCGCCGCCGATAATTACGGTTCGGCTTGTAACTCTGTAATAGCCGAGAATGAAAGCAGACATACTGAAAGTGATTGTGCAGACACCACGTCCTGGTGCATAAATATTAAAATCTGGCACAGGCGAGACAAAGCCCTCCAAGCTCGACAAAATATTGATGATCAATTATGACATATTCTCATTGTCGGATACTTAACAAAACGCTGGCAAAGGGTGCACATGCGTGGGGATGATGAATTACTTTAAATAAGAATAGAACTAACTTACAATTGTTTTTGTAATTTAATGGTCAATTACACTGTGCTACAAAAAAGAATGAAGTAGAAAATGACAAAAATTAGTAGATTTTTCTATTTCTTTTTCTTAAAAAAAAATAAATAAATACACGAATTTCTAAAGTGGGGAAAATATGTTCGAAAATGTTATGTATTTTTATTGGACATCAATTCGTAAAATAATGAGAGATGTGAACTGGAATGACCAAAACTTGTATATTTGCAAAAAAGTTGTATTAACAAAAACTTCAATAACTCAGACAATTACTAAAGGATTTTTAAACCCAAATCAGCGTTTTACTCCTTACTAAATGTCCCAGCGGGAAAAAGAAGGCGTACGCAAGGCCTTCTTAGGGAGGCGCAAGGCATGCTTGCTGCATTCTACACTCATTTAAAATTAACACAGGGTAAGATTGGAGAGCAAGGCCTTCCCCTCTCGCTTCTATTCGCAGGCCTTCTAGAAGGGCTCTGACAAAAGGCCATCTAGAAGGCATCCTACTAAAGACCTTCTGGAAGGCCTGCAACCAAAGCGCTTCCAGAAGGCCTTCTAGAAGGTAAAAAATAAGGCGCAAAATTAAAAAATATATGACGAACCAATGGACCAGCATTTTTTTTTCAATATTTCTGGCCTTGTTATTGACAGTATATTAATTTTCAATTAAATTCTTTGAACATTTTTATTTGCCTCGGCTGGAATTTGATCTCATGATCTTCGCATTGCTAATCGGACGTGCTACCTTCTAAACCACAGAACTTTATTGTCTATTTACGACAAAAAGCTTATAGAAACACACGACCATTCGAGTACGCGAACACCTTCGCCACTGCCTTCTTTTGGCAGTTTGAATGAGCCAAAAAATTTAGTTATGTGTTTACAAAATATCCATTTATAAATAGAACAGCTTCCGCGCTGCCTTCTCTCGCAAGGCCTTCTAGCATGTCTATCCGAAGAAGGCAAGCAAGCATGAGTTATGGGTCGTGTAGCATCTAAAGGGAAGACCTTCTAAAATGCCTTTTCGTTGAAGGCCTTCAGGAATGGGTGTCGGACGTGTAAAATTATGAAATATTAAGAAATTATGAAGGATATGATAAATATTTTCGTAAAAAGTAAGAGAAGTTAAATATTTTTTTTTGCTCCATCCCCTATAAATATTGGATTTGTACATAGTAGAATGATAGGAGTGGCCGATAAATATAGGGTCGTGGATGTTGGTAAACGTCTAAATAATAAAGGTGTTCCCTACTTCTACTGTTTATAATTAATTATACACTTTGTAACACCAGGAAATTATCACATATGTCTGTCTTCTAGAGCGTAAATAAATCCTATTGGGTATTTGTATGGGGTCTATATGAAAACATGGACGGATGAAATATAATGCCAAATTGGAACCCAAATGGCTAAAATATGGAGACACACCGGAAATGGCATTTGTATAAAGGCTATATATACATTTGAACCGATAATATTAAATAGCGTTTCATTTGAATCGGTGAGGAATTGCGACCTGCAGTTTGATTACAAGAATAGATGCACAGACAGACATTTCAAATCGACTCAGCAAGTGGCTCTATGTCGATTAAAGGCACAAAGACAACAGCAACAAATCTTTTTATCATTAAACAAACAAAGCATTTAAAAAATAATTTTATATAAATAATTTCCATTAATTAATATTATAAATTTATTTTAATTGACTTCAAATCAGGAGAATTGTGAAAAATCTTTCATTAAACTCGTAAAAATAACAAAATCGTCACCCTCCGTACTGCCTTCATTCTCCTAGCATGCTACCAGGCAATGAAGAATGTCCATTGGATCTATCTAATAGGAAATGATAAGGCCTTTCTAAATGCCTTCTCAAAGAAGGCAGTCAAGAATGAGTTTCGGATTTCTAAATGCTAGTGATTAGGCCTCCCTTAAATCAAAATTTTGGTGGTGTCTGGGAAATTTCAAATGCAGATTCTTGTTCTACACAACAATACCTAAAATACTAATAATATCACTTCCCAGAGTTTTTGGACCGTCGCACAGTGTTATCTTTACGGGGACAGTTCAATAATAAGGACAGTTCAACAAAATGAAACTTTTTCGAAATAATAAAAAATTCTGTAAACAGATTCCGATAGAATAATATACGTGTATCGGCGTTTTGAAAGTTTATGTATGGTGGCCATTTTAGAGGCGGGTAGATATTCCCCCTTTTGTACATCCTTATGATTAATCGGCATAGGAAACCATGTGATCCTTTTATTTTAAGTATAAGATGTGTTCAGCAATATTACTTCAAATACTACGAGGCACATTTTTGTGGAAGATTTTAACTCTAACTTTTTCAATGTGGGGGTCTTTTTGGTCCCTTTTGGACCAAAGGGTAAAAAAACACCCATATAACAGGGGTTTAACGGGTCAAAATGTTCTACGAAAATATTTACCATAAAATTCTACTGCAAGTCTCTGTATACACCAAAACTCAAACCTCAAGCAGATATAAGTAAAAACATAAAACTCATTTAACGGTTAATTTCGTACTTTTTCCGAATCGGCGCTAAAGGAGACCTTGTGATCCTTATATTTTAAGTAGACCATATATTCAGCAATCTTACTTAGAACCGCGCGAGGAACATTTTTGTGGAACATTTTAAACCTCTAGCTCTTCATTGCAGGGGTCCTTTAGGTCCCGTTTGTGCGAAAGGGTTAAAAACACCCTTAAAACAAGTGTTAAACGGGTCAAAATGTTCTACAAAAATATTTACCATAAAATTCTGCTGTAGGTCTCTGTATACAACAAGACTCAAACCTCAACTTAAGAGCTAGAAATAAGTAACAACATAAAATTAATTTTAGGGTTAATTTCGAACTTTTTCCGAAATGGTGCTAAAGGATATCTTGTGATCCTTATATTGTAAGTATACCATATATTCAGTAATACTACTTAGAACACTGCGAGGAAAATTTTTATGGAACATTTTAACTCCCTAGCTCTTCAATGTAGTGGTCCCTGGGCTAAATCGGAAAAATGTTTCCCTCACAAGCACTAAAAATCCCGATAATAACCCCTAATATTTTAGAGTATTTAAGCATGTTTTTTCAATATATTTGCTTGTACTTACATGATATTGGGTATTAGCATTCCCCCTATAACAAAAACGTGCACCGTGATTCTTATTCGTACGGGGTGAAATATGACAAAAAGGGATAAAAATGGTACCTATCAAACGACAACAGCTAGAAACACGATTCCTTTAATTGAGTAGATACATGAAATAAAAGTATTATTTCCAAATATGTACTTGTAAGGGGGTAAAATGGGAATAGAGGGATAAAAATGGTACCAACCAAACGTCTGCACATAGAATAATGAAATTAGATGTATACATTTCTCTGATTGTGTAGACACGTAAAATAAACGGATTTTTCGAAATTCCTACTTTTAGCTGTAGTCGTTTAGTTGGTACTATTTCTATCCCTCTGTACCATTGTATCCCTTGAAAGTACTAATTTCGAAAATTTCGTCTATTTTCCGTGTCTGCGCAGTCAGAGGAATGTATACTCCGAATTTCATGACTCTAGCTGCGGTCATTTGATTGGTACTATTTTCATCCCTTTTTTATTTTAACCCCAAAAAGTACGAATTTCGAAAAATCAGTTTATTTTCCGTGTCTACACACTCAGAGGAATTTTGAAAAAATCCATGTATTTTACTTGTCTATGCAATCAGAGGAATGTATACACCGAATTTCATTATTCTAGGTACAGCCGTTTGGTTGGTACCATTTTTATCCCTCTATTCCTATTTTACCCCTTAAAAGTACGAATTTGGAAAAAATAATTTTATATTATGTATCTACTCAATTAGAGGAATTTACACACCGAATTTCGTGTTTCTAGCTGTTGTCGTTTAATATGTACCATTTTTATCCCTTTTTTGTCCCATTTCACCCACTACAAATAAGAATCACTTTATGGTGCACGTTTTTGCTATAAGGGGACTGCGCATACCAAATATCAAGAAAATATAAACAGACATATTCAAAAAACATGCTTAAATACGCTAAAATATTAGGGATTATTATGGGTATTTTTAGTCCTTGAGAGGGAAAAATTTTTCCCTTTGGGCCGATTTCGGCCCATTTCAATCCCAACCGATCTATGACTATAAGACGCATGCGTGAAAAATTTGAACGCTCTAGCTCCTTTCGTTTAGATGACGGACGGACGGACATGGCTAGATCGTCTTAGAATTTTATGACGATCAAGAATATATATACTTTATAGGGTCTCAGGTCGATATTTCAAGGTGTTACAAACGGAATGACAAAGTTAGTATACCCCCATCCTGGAGGTGGAGGGTATAAAAATTAACATTTTCCTTTATCGACAGCCTCCGTAGAATGCAATCCATGGTGGAGGGTATATAAAGTTCGACCCGGCTGAACTTAGCGCCTTTCTTAATGTTATTTGTTCAACATACTCATTTTTTCTTAGGTTTACTTTGGACAATTCGAATTCTACCTATTAAGAGCTTGAGTTCGACTAAAATTAATTAAATTCGATTGTCAGGGTTCGACTGTCGTTTTCGTTCGAACCGCCCTCGTGTCACATTCGCCAAAGCCAAACTTAAACAACTCTTTATTTGTTAAATTTACTCTCTGATAACATTTAATAAACTACAGGTATCCCTAGAACCATCATGTGGTCCAATGACCACAGTTTGCGTTTTTTTTTTAAATGCCTGTATCTCTGCTTCTTCTTCCCATTGTTATGGTCCTTCAAAAGTCAGTCAAACATCAACGACTTTCTGACCACCACTAGAATCATTTAATATATATGTATGTATGTACATTGTACAATTGACTTCACATGCAAAGAAAACCAGAAAAATATCCAGGCAACATTGTCGCCTGTCACCGCCACTTGAACTTTCTGTCACACCACAAAAGCCACTCTCTTCTCTGCTCTTATCAGTCAAACAAAAGAATAGCCGAATGTACTAAGTGAAGTGATATGTACCTATGAGTAAGTACCTACATATACATGTGTGTGTGTGGGTGGGTGTTTGTGACAACCGTTCTGTTTGTATCGTCTGTGTGTGCGGTGGTCGGCATTCGTCTGCCGCCTGAATGCAAGTGTTGAATCGTAAGATTTAAACACACCCACACATCGACACATACATGTACTCGCAGACACGGTGGGTGTGTATGTACGAAAGTGTGTGGCATGTTGCCTTAGGTCAACCAATTCATTCATGCTCACCCACTTACTCATCACTCAGTCACTACTCTCACTATTCTCAGCCACCCACTCACTCACAGAGTCAGTGGTCGTGGTAGAGAAACCATGAAATGATAATTTTTTCTTGCCTTTTATGTGCATTTCTCTCGTACATATCACACATGGCTCCTTTTTTCTCAGGCTTTTCAACGTGTGCCAAATGAACACAGCCAAACACACACTAGTGTTTGGCTGTTTGTGTGCACATTAATAGAAGTCTGCAGATGTGTGGGTATGATGCTAATGTTGGTTGATTCATGCATAGAAACAAACAGCAACGGAAAGAGAAGCACGAAGTAGCAGCAATAGTGGAAGTAGAGAAGACACACAAAAAAAAAACTAAGTTGGCTGAGGAACGAAGTCAAGTTGAACTGATTCGCTGTCAGCAGCCTCGAGGGGATTTGTTTCAGTTTTTCATGTTGTACATTTTTCACTAGCAAAATCGTCGTCATCGTCCGCCTCGGATATTTATGGCTGCAGAAATTTATGCTTAAGAATTCTGTTTTTCTCCACACATCTGCATCTTCATCTTTAACTTGCAGCGAGTGGTGTTCTACTCCGCTTCGCTTTATTTACTCCGGTGAAAGGGAATTTTAAGTGAATGTTAAGTAGGGAAGAGCTGATAACGAGCCCGAACATTCACAGGGAATGACTTACATTTTCCGGGAGGGAAAAAAGGAAGCTGCTGTGCTTTAGTTGCATTAAAAGAGGAGTTAATTATTTGTGACATATTCTTTGAAACGATCTCATTTCCCGAATTGAACGGACTTTTATCGGCAACTGTCAAAATCCGATCCATCTATCAACTTCTAAGATGTACCGACCGATGACTGGCCAAATGTTTCCGAACTCGAAGACGCATTCAAAATTATGAAGACTAATAAATCCCCTGGAATTGACTAAACTTCCATTTAACTCCTCAAACTCCTACCAGATGATGGCCGACTTCTGGAACACCGGTAAACCTTATCGATTATATTAACCCATTTCCGCCCTCTGTCTCCAAACAACAGCGTTAATGGGTTAAGGGATACATAACCATTCATATTCCAAAATAAAAGGAAATCTGATGGACTGCAAGAACTGGAGCAGAATAGAGTTATACCTACAAAGTGTGATTGAAAAAGTAATCGGCAACATACTAAATACCGCCACAGTGAACAAGCAGACCTACAAAGTCTTGCTTGGATCATGTCAATGTCACAGTCCTCGAATATATAATATATAATTATAATTCTATAATTCTCAAACAATAGGTAGATTTGAAAACAAAACCTTCGACACCCTCCAACAATATTTTATCTGCAAAGCACTCGCCAACTACCGTATCAAACATGCAGATCTAATCAGCACTCAAGCCAGTACCACTATGAGGGCTCGGCAAATCTATCCACTATCTCCCCTTCTGTTTAAACTAGCACCCACATAATGTTTAAGTAACAGGGTAGAAGCCTTAGATTATACAGGCGATATTTGCTTATTATCACACATATTTGACGATTATGTTGAAAAAAGGAGTAACGACAACCGGAGTGGTTGAGACTCATGCCCAGGGGCATACACTTAGGCCAGCAAGTCGGCCTGTTGCGAGCTCTCAATAAAAACTGAAAGTGGGAAAGTGGAACGAAAGTGTGAATTCGGTGTTTCACTATGGTGCTCCAGGACAGGTAATATCGACCCCTATAGATGGCGGACTTTCAGTTTCCAAAGGAAGTGTTCCACCGTTCCCCACATGCCCTTCACTCATCCGAGTCTAATGGCCCCATGTGGCGTACATGCGCCCTTAGGGTTACTGTCCTGTGAGAAGTTCCATCGTGCTGCTGTGTACGATTTTACTCAACCCCGTGCCGAACGAATCCCAGGTTATACTACGGCTTGAAGTTGCCTATTTTCCCAACACAATCCTCGTCATATGAAAGGTTTAGCAACTTCCATGTTCACCAATTCGGGGCCTGCTCCTCTTCTAGCAAGTTAATCGGCCTTCTTGATCATACAGTGTCCTGGCACCCACATAAGCTCTAGCCCTTTGGTGGAAATTTCATTTATTTCCTCCTTACATTCCACTAATCTTGATCACAGCTTGGCTATCCGTGGAGATTCTCACGTCCCCAACTGTGCCTTGTCAATTTAAACGTTCCGTTGGTTTTTCGAGATAAAATCGTTAGGATCCATTCCTCTACATCCTGTAAGCGTTTAGTCGAGATCGCCGCCTCCTACTTAACTTGGGTGTAGTGATAGTATTGTCTCCAATAACTTCGTTGATGTTTTCCGAATGGCTGCAGTGATGCCAAGGTATTCATTGAACGTAACGTTCATTGCTGCCCACCAGACTACAAAAGGTCTAATTACGCATAGGGCCCATCATCTGTGGGCCTTCTCCGGCCTGCTATTGACGTGGTCCTTCCATCTGAGTTTGTGATCCAGGATCACTCTCTGACATTTAACTTTCTTGGTAATTTTAATCGTCTTCCCGAATAATATTGAATCGAGATTTCGGGGTTTTACGTGTTTATGTGCAGTTATAAGATATTTTAAGTGCATCTGGGCCCTTATGCATAGTTGATTAGGATTCTTTCCCCTCAGGAGTATCGCCACATCGTCTGCGTAGAAAGCTTCTTCTCCTTCAGAGTAGACTATCTTTAGTTGTAATTCACAAGAGTGGTGATAAAATGTTCTCCTATGGTGTACGTCGCCATACTTTGTACGTGATGTCCCGCATATTATCCATCTATTCTTTAGCATGTGGTCGATCCAGTCTATTACTTTCCGGTCCACTTCGAGCTGGTCTAAGATTCGACGATATGTAAATAAAATTGAATGATTTATAAACCGAAGAAGTCAAACGTGACCGAAATATAAACTCTGCAAAGGCAAAAGTATTGATATGAAATACTACCAACTCTCGGTAGTTCAGACTACATTAATATCCACTCATTCTGCTACTTGATCAGCATAATCCCACGAACTGGTGGCAAACCAAAATCCTCTCCGTAATCTCCGTAGGAACAAAAATTAAAAATCGGTAGCTTTATATGGTTACGAAAGCCGATCGCCACGATCCTTTCTATAACAAATTCTATTTTTTCTGGGCGAACAAAGTGGACAATGAAAGGATATGCACCAACCAGATACCAATCGACGACGAAATTGGTGACTGGTCGGTCATGCTATATCGACGAAAAAATACATAACCGGTATCGTTCAAATGCTCATCGCTTTTGTGGTTGGCGGTGAATTCTCTCGATTTATATCTTAAGGCATGGAATGGACCACAGGACTCGAAAATATATGATTTATATATAGCATGCGAGACTGAGATATTTGATTATATCTCTAATATAAATTTCCGATATCTCCCATGCCGTGGGTTCATTAGAGCAGGTCAGTCTCATAAGACGTGCGACTGTCTCTTCTTCCTCTTCGTTGTCGTAGCCGACGTTGCGATCAACTCCGTAGCGATTGCACTTTAAGTACAATCCCATCCTCGCCAAATCCCATCATCGTCTGCTAGTTCGTTGTCATAAATACCTTATACCCAGGGATCCATATATGAGTGACTTCAGACAGACAACTCAGTCAGCCCCTCAATGCACTGACCTACTAATGTAGAGCTTATGTGTAGATGTTATCTAAGAGACAAAAGGACAGCTTGACTGTCTACAGCGATTCCTATCCGACTCGTTGTGCCTAAAAAGAGGAAAGTTTACTGTATGCTTCCTTAACTTCCAAGACTTCCGCCTGAAAGATGCTGCAGTTGTCAGGAAGTCGAATGAACGTGTTTCGCCAGCTCTTTCTGAGAAAACATCGGAACCAACTCCACAATCCATATCGGAGCCGTCCGTGTATACCTCAGTCTTACACCCGACAATTGGGTACCTCCTTTTCCACTACATCCTTGAAGGAAAATTGACCAAGCATTGCTTTCGAATGCCATCTTATGAGTACCGTAGTGTGGTGTCTATATGTTCTGTTCTCCAAGAACCGGTGGCAGATAACCGAGGCGCACTGCACGCATAGTGTTAAGTGCCCCAGTAGTACCTATAAAAGCTGATCGTTTACGAATATGGAAGCACTATGTAGTGCTACCATATTTGTCCCTGCTTCTGTGAATGTCCATCATAACGGTGCTCTGTAAGTGATTATAGGACGTATTATGGTTGTGTACATTCACAATACTATTATCGGCTTAAGTCTCCAGCGGCTACCAATCGTTTTGGTAGCCACAATAGCTTTATTTACTCGATGTTCAGCGTTTCGCTTCCTGAATAGTTACGAGTCAAGAATCACACCCAAATACTTCGCATGGTCAGATCCAATTTGCAGATGATATTGGAATTCATTCGACGATAGACCAAGTTTTCAAGAAATGAAAGATAATAAGCGATTTACTAGCCATTTCCGAATAGTGTCGAATGAGATATTGAGCAATTGCATGTTCTTCAAGTTCTGGGCATAACGAATATCACATCGCCTTTCTAATGCAGTCCTTCGGGTCTTCTCAATATCTACAACACCTACATACATACATCAGACCTAAGAAGGAATACAAATCCTACATATGGTCGGATGCTCCGAGATCTTTCTTGAAACTACTTCATCGTGTTCAGAGGAGAGATGAGTAGCACAGTGTCCGAATTAAGGCGAATTAAATTGAATCCTGAGTTGCAGTACTACCTGGGGTTTTTTTGGGCATAGTTCCTGCAAATGAATTCCAATTGGTACACAATTTAGCTTAAGGATAAAGGAGATTTGCTCGCTTTTTTAGCTTCGTGCCTACTTTTCAGAAATTAATAAGAAATTCGCGTTTTGGAACTAAAAAATCTGACTTTATGCACTAAATGTATCCGATCTGTGTGCAATTTCGAGTAGGCAAAAGTTACCCTACAAAAACGGGGAACCCTTCAAACTTTCTAAATATGTATTTTTTTCTTCAAAGACATTTCAAAAGAAAAAAGTTGTGTGTGGTCCAAAATCATAATTTTATTCAAAAATAGTATTTTTTAAATATTTGTTACAAACAAACTTTATTTGGCACAAACACAGTTTGGCGCCAAAATAAAGCTAAGAAACCACATTTTCTAATGAAAAATGCAAAATCTCTTAAAATGTGAGAGAAACAATTCGAAAAAAGAAATTACGTTTTTTAAATTTTCGAAATCTGAAAAAGGCAAAAATCTGTAATTCGAAAAAGAAAATATTTTTTTTCTGCGCACTATGAACAAATACCTTAAATAATGTTAATAAAAAACATAAAAACAAAAAAAAAACAAGTAAGAAGGCGTTAAGTTCTGCCGGGTCGAATCTTTTATACCCTCTACCACGGAGTGCATTCCACAGTATATCGACTTTACATAGAAGCACAATACCATATTACGAAAATTGTGATATTTTTATGTACATTTACTATAATTGTTTACTATTTCAAACCATAATGTATACTTATGCGCACTGCAAATCGACTACTATATATAAATAAAATGCTGTAATTGTGAAAGTGAACATGCCTAAATATTAGGCGATTGTCAGTCGCCATTAGAAATACGCATTTTCAGATACAGGCAAAATGATAAGAAAAGTATAAATTTTAAAGATATCCCCAGATTCGCCCCATTCCCCGACCAAATGTACAAATTTCGAAAAAAAAAAACTTTTTTCGAGAAAATCAGAAATTTAATTAATAAGTCAAGGATACCAATATTTGTATACTATGTATATATATAAAGGAAATAATACTTCAATTCATAAAGTAAATATAAGGGAGCAATCATAAATACCCTAAATATGGGGGGATAGAGAGCGTATTTTCAGCTACAATCGTTTGGTTGGTTGTATTTCCATCCTATTTTAATTTCAAAAGTATAAATTTTGAAAATACCTTATCTCTCACGTACGCAGTATAAGACAACTTCATGATTCTACCATTTTTTGTCGTAAAAGCAACAAAATAAAGTACGAACTTGGAAAAAAATATTTTACGTGACTACATAAGTCAGAGGAATGTACAGGGTGGCTGATGAATACTGCTACCATGCTACTTAATGCTGTTGTTAAAGGACTTATTCTTTGCAGAACTGCATCGAAAGTGAATCCCTTTCAACACTGTGTGGTTTCAACAGGATGATGCGACTTTGTCACATAGTCAGGTCCTGCTATGAGAGAGAATTGCTGCGAAAGTTCCCCAAGAAGGTTATTTCTAGACACTCGACTTTTCGTTGGCCCCCAAAGTCTCGTGACCTCACTGCACCTATATTTTTCTTGTGGGGTTATTTTATCTGGAAGTTTACAAACCAAATCAAAAAATGGATGATTTTAAGCAATGCATTCGAACAACAATTGAGACAATTCTTACTGCAACTCTGCAGGATGTAATGAATAATGAATTTTGCACATACGTCACCGGCTATCGTCATGTCATTTAAATTCTTTTATTTTTAAACCCGTTAAAAAGGTTTAATAAAAATGTATCGGTTGTCAAATGAACAAAGAAAAAGTAATTTACACGAATTAACAAAAAGTTATTTTAGTTTCTTAATTCCATGAATTCGAATTCCATGATTCTATCAGCGGCCATTTTGTTGGTACCATTTGTATCCCCTTTTTCCAATTTTGGCCCCCTCAAGAGTACGACTATCTAAACTCTGTTTATTTTACGTATCTACATAATTAGAGGGATGTACACACCGAATTTCATCATTCTAGCTGTATTCGTTTAGTTGGTACTATTTGTATCCCCTGTAGCCATTGAATCCCTTGAAAGTACGAATTTGGAAAAAACGTTTTATTTTTCGTGTCTACGCATTCAGAGGAATGTATACTCCGAATTTTATGATTTTAGCTGTGGTCATTTGGTAGGTACTATTTTTATCCCCTTTGAACCCCAAAAAGTACGAATTTTGGAAAGTTATTTTATTTTAGTATACATCGAATTAAATTATTCTAGATGCAGTCGTTAGGTTGGTACTATTTTTATCCCTCTATCCCCATTTAACCCCTTAAATGTACGAATTTAGAAAAAATACTTTTATATTATGTATCTACTCTATTAGAGGAATGTACACGCCGTGTATTTCGTGTTTCCATCTGTTGTCGTTTGATAGGTACTATTTTTATTCCTTTTCGTCCCATTTCGCCCCCTACAAATAAAAATCACTCTATGGTGCCCTTTTATGCTATAAAGGGAATGCGAATTGCAAATTTCAAGTAAATACAAGCTAATATGTTCAAAAAACATGCTGAAATACTCTAAATATTAGGGGTATTTTCAGTCCTTGTGAGGGACAAATTTTTCCCTCTGGACCGATTTCGCCCACTTTCAATCCCAACCGATCTACAACCATAACACACATTTAGGAAAAATTTGAACCTCCTAGGTCATTTCGTTCGGCCGCTATCGTGCTTTCAACAGACAGACTGACGGACATGACTATATCGTCTTAGAATTTTACCACGACCCTGAATATATATACTTTATGGGGTCTCCGATGGATATTTCAAGGTGTTACAAACGGAATGACAAAGTAAATATACCCCCATCCCGGAGGTGGAGGGTACAAAAAAAATAAAAATTTTTACGTATTGTGAACAAATACGTAAAATAATGTAAAAAATAAAAATTTTACTTTTCTTTAAAATCGAAAAATGCGGAAAGTAGTCAACTTTGGGCTAATTTCTAAAATATCAAACGGATATATTAATATATCATAATAATTCTTGGAGTCTTGTCTAATTTCAGTTTTTTACAAAACTCAAAAATGTTTACCAGAACAAAAGTTATTGAATTTTGGCCGATGGATTTTGAACACTGTGCAACGCAAGTGGAAATGGATAGGTCATACATTACGCAGACCTCATGACAGTATTACGAGCACTGCATTAAAATAGAACTCTCAACGCAGCCGAGGACAATTTTTCAGGATCTTAAGAGATAAAATAAATCGTTAGTTGAGATCAAATAGAATAAGTTGAAATAACCTTGTTCCCAAGTGGAATGAATAAAGGAAAAAGTCATTTTCTACTACTTAACAACTAATTATGACAACTTATTTATCCGATATTATCATTCTTTAATTTACATTAACTCGGCTTGTGCAAAATCTGTGATATTTTCATAAAGAAGATTTTTTTACTGCCACGCTTTCGCTGAAACGAAAACGAAATCTTTTCTGCAATCACTTCATATCTGTTGTGTTCATCGTTCATCATTCGCATCAACGGATGATTGTTTACTTAACCAAATTAAGAGTCAAATTTAACATTAAGAAATCCATCATATTTAAAAGGCAATAAAAACAAGCGTCTTCTGCCCTCAATGCCATATGTCCTGAAGACAACAGCACCTTGTCATGCTGTGCATTTGAATGTTTCCGTGTCTCCGTAGTTCACGATGCCGTAAAAGACACACTTATGACAGCCGCAATCGTTCATCGTCGATGGCCAAAGTGAGAGAAAGAATCGGGTGGAATCGGAATCGGAGGGATGAATGGTAGTTGTGTATGTGGCTCACACACTCCAAATACGGTTGGCTTGAGTTCCACGACATGGAACTGCAGTCAAAAGTAACAAGAGTAAGAAAGGTAGTGAGGAGTGATACAGAGTGTATGTTTGTTCGCTCCGCTCTGCTCCATACGATGGCTACGATGATCCTTCAGACGAAATGACAGATATTCCAGTCACGATTCACATTCAAAAGGATTAAAGGATTCCCTGCCCATTAACTTGACAAAAGACTAAAGATGCACGGATACACTCACACACACGCGCACACCCACCCACACATACAC
Organism: Polietes domitor; assembly: GCA_947397865.1. Lineage (NCBI taxonomy): Eukaryota > Metazoa > Arthropoda > Insecta > Diptera > Muscidae > Polietes > Polietes domitor. The sequence continues at coordinate 25,751,033 of OX377620.1, read as the reverse complement.
ACACACAATCTTTGATTTTCACTGTGCACACACGTTTGCGTTTTCGTTTCGTGTTGAGCAGAGTATTCTTAGTATTCCATGCCTTGACTTCTGGTAGGTAATGATGAATTTTTAGCATTGACCCGCCTGCAGCACTCCCAGCACAAACAGAACTCTGCTGTTGTTGTCCCAGTGTTTGATTGGGCAAATTTACATGTTTCAGCCGGTCAATGTATTAATTGGCAGCATATTAAAGTGTAGTGTTGGCCAGGAAACGTATAATTAAAATAAATCGGACGTAGCTTAATAGGAGGTCAGGTCAAAATGTTATGGAAATTTTGGTTTGGATTTCTATAAACATGTCTAGTCCCAGAGGAAGGGTGGGCGAAACCACGCGATATGCTCTCTCAAATCCTCATTTCTCAATTTCACTTTTGATTTTCTCATTTTCAATTCTCTGATTCTCAATTTGCCATTTCTCAATATATAGCACTTGTTCCACAAAATAATAAGAACTCAAAACCTAAAAATTACATTAAACGACTGAAAATGTAACTTTATAATTGAGGCTAAAGAAGTTATTCTGAAAACACAGATAGGGTAATAACTGTTATTTCACGAAGGAGTAGACAAAACTGACAAAAACAATTGGAGGCAAGTAGATCTTTGAAATTTCGTTCGTGTAGTTATGCTGCTTACCCAAGTTGTCCATCAAATTTTTGACTTGTCACGACCATTTACAGTGGGATGGTAGTAGGTTTTTTGAGGCAAAATCTCTTAAAAAACATGCAGACGTTTTAAATTTCGTATATATACTTAGGCTGATTGTCAACTGTCACACTCACTTACAGTGGGATGGTAGTAGGTACGTTGTGGCAAAACACCTTAGAAAAAATGGTAGACCAAAGATGTCTTGCAAATTTTTAAATTTATCAACCTACGGCTACGCCTAATTAATTAATAATTAGGAAACATTGTGCGGCCGGAGTTCAAAAAACATTGGTAGATAGTGGGTGCTACAGTTAGTTAGGTATGTCCATCCTATTTTAATTCCAAAAGTACCAATTTTGAAAATCCATTATCTCTCGAGTATAATATATATGGGGTGTATAAAATCTAGCCACTCATATTAAAACAACAGTATTTTTAAAACAAGGATAAGCGCAAGGAGTGGTGCATGGTATCACACAGTCGCCCACGCCCAACTTTATCCTTTTACTTGTTAATTGATGATATAAATTATTTATATAATAATATATATTCTGTGAAATTTCACGGAAACCAATATCATTTCGATCACTTTCTAATCTAATTTTTAAATCAGAGATTTTCATAATTTATGGCAGTTTGCTACCGGCATATTAAAGTACACGTTTTAACCATTCTTCTCATATACAGTGGCCGACAAAAGTCAACATACGAACCACATTTTTTCGATTTAGCGAGTTCCAAAACATATTTGAAAAAAGTAATGGTGCGGTTTTGTTTGAAATCGTGTTTTATTCATATAACAATAACAAAATGCATTACTTCAATATAAACACAAAAGATATTAACAGAATACGCAGAAAAACCCTTGACAAAAGTCTACATACGGTTTGAGATGAGACATAAAAAAGCAATTTAACGTGACAAAATGATACTATAATATAATTTAATAAAGGGTGTTTTTTATTGAGGTATAGAACTTCGAATTGAAATAAAACACAAGAAAATCGTTTTAATGTCCATCAATTTGGCTTTATTGGAAGGATAATTTTATGCCATTAATGTTTAAATATGATTTCGGGCATGTGGCCGCCGCGGCTGGCTCGAATATAGCCAGCATATGGGACCGTATGTTGGCAATAACGCCACGAATGTTGGCTTCCAAGTCACCTAACGTTTCTGGTTTGTTGGCGTAGACGAGCGACTTCACATATCCCCAAAGAAAATAATCCAATGGTGTCAAATCACACGATCTTGGTGGCCAATTGACAGGTCCATTCCGCGAAATTATGCGGTTAACCGAATTAATTGCTCTGATGGACGATTATGTCGACCATAAAATGGACGGAGCTTGCGGTGAACTTCGCGAACTGAACCATTACTTTCGAAATAAATTTGCACGATTTGCAAGCGTTGTTCTTTTGTCAACCTGTTCATGATGAAATGGCAAACCAAACTAAATATTAATCACTTGACAGCTGACAAAATGGCCGCCAGTTAAAAAAGTGATGCCAACTTAAAGTTCTATACCCCAATAAAAAACACCCTTTATTTTGTTGGTCCACCATGAGCATCTACAACAGCCAGCAATCGTCTGGGCATTGATGCAACTAAGTTTTCCAATTCCGCAGGTGATATTTGTCGCCATTCCTCTTCCAGCTTGTTTTTTAGCGTTTGGGCGCTAGTTATGTGATGTTTTCGGATCCTGCGTTGCAGAATCTCCCACACATGTTCAATAATATTCAGGTCGGGGCTTTGTGGCAGCGAATAAAGTTGTCTTGGAGCATGGTAAATCAGCCAATCTTTAACAAATTGGGCTGTGTGCTTCGGATCGTTATCTTGTTGGAAAATCCAGCGCTCTCCGAGGTTTAAATTATCGACCGATGCCTTCAGATTTTGTTCCAATATGGATTTATATTGATAGCGATCCATGTTACCCTCAATAAACGCAAGATTTCCAACTCCAGACGCCGCGACGGCACCCCAAACCATTACGTTGCCACCACCATGCTTTACCGTAGCAAGTAAATTCTTCGGATTCATTGCCGTATTCGCTTTTCTCCATACTTTGGCTCTCCCGTCACTTCCAAATATATTATACTTCGACTCGTCCGTAAATAAAACCCGCTTCCAGAAGTCTAATCCCTTGTCCAAGTGTTGCTGGGCGAATTCAAGGCGAAGCTTATGATTCTTTTCACTTATAAGAGGTTTTTTGCGTGGCGTTCTGCTTCGGAAACCATTATTATTCAGACTTCTTTGAATTGTTCTTGGATGTACAATTGTATCCGAGCTTTCTGCGAGTTGTTTGGACAACATTGTAGCATTCACTTTCGGGTTTTCATTAACTTCTTTTAAAATAAAGCTTTCATCTCGTCGACTAAGTTTTTCGTATTTTCGAAGTTTTTGCATATAGTTTGGACAGTTGATTTACTTAAATTAACCATTTTAGCTATTTCGCCTAAAGATTTCCTTTCGTTTCTGCATTTTATTACTAAATTTCGAATATCAGTTGCAATTTCTTTACGAGAAGCCATTTTCGTGGACTAATGTTTCTTCAATTATATTTATTTAAAGAAGAGCAAGCACAATACAAATGACAATACAAATTTCGTCAATTCTCCTATAAAGTACATTATAAAAAATGACGTAAAGCATGGGATGCTATGTCGTATGTAGACTTTTGTCAACGTGTTTTTTGTTTATTTTGCCAATATCTTTTAAGTTTATATTGTAGTATTTAAGTATATTATATTTATATTATTTTAAGTAGTTGGCAACCTTGTTGTGTGAAGTCAAGTTTTTTGCGAGCTCCGCCATCGAAAATTTCAATTTCAAATATTAAAACAATTAAAAACAGTTTTTGGTGTTTAAAGCAAGTGTTTTCCTGCAAACAAGTGGCAAAGTCATTGTACTTATTGAAAAATGCCTCCCACAAGTAGACGAAGCATTGTAAACAAAAAATTTAGTTGCGGTCAGTGTAATTCAGATATTGAAGAAAATGATGGAAGCATAGATTGCGATAAATGCAACAAAAGTTTTCATGCTCTCTGCACTGCTCTAAACAAACAACAATTCAATCATTTGTTAGCGCATGAAGAAGAAGAGTTTGTTTGTCATATCTGTGCCTCTAGCAACAATAACAGAAGTAACAACAACAACTCTTCAGTAACAGCTGAACTAAATGCGATCAAAGTGGAATTGAAGAAACTGGATCAGCTGAGTGAATTGAGTGCAATGCGTGAAACCATGAACTTCATGTCAAAGCAATATGATGATATTCTTAAAGGTGTAGCCGATAACAAGAAGAAGCTGGAAGTTGTGCAGAAAGAGAACAAGGCGTTAAAAACAGAAGTAAACAGTTTAAAAGATTCGATCAAATTTCTAAACGACCAAAGGGTACAAACGATTGTGTGATTACTGGTGTGAAGTCGACCGAAAATGTATCTGCTGCTGAGGCTGTTATGAAGCTGTCGGCAGATGCTGGTGTTGAAATGCGACCGGACAGTATTAGTGATGCCTACTTTTTAAGTAAAAATAAAAACAGTAAACAATCGTTAGTCGTTAAACTTAACTCAAAGAAGGATAAAGCACAATTAATGTCGATCAAACCCAAACTAAAAGATCAAGAGCAAACTAAGAATGTTTATGTGAACGATTACTTGAGCAGAGAAACGTTAAATTTGTTCAAATACGCAAAATCTCTGAAAAGTATCGGATTTCGAGCAGTTTATACATCCGGAAGCAGAGTACTTGCCAAAAGGAGTGAGATGTCTAAACCAAGACTATTGAGGAATGAAGATGATGTCGATAAGTTGTTATCTGAAGCAGCAACGCACCGACCACAACTGCGGCAATCGCGTCAATTGCGTGATATTGATGAGGATTCGGACAACGATTATGAATCACCCTCCTGAACATAAATTCTTATGTATGTTAAATAATTTTATTGTATATTTTTAATATTTTTCCATTTTTATGATCAATAATCATTACTTTTCCAATTTTGAAGAATTTAATACAAATTTAGAACAATTAAATAGTAGTTTTTTTAATATTATATCTATAAATATCAGAAGCATATCATCAATTAAAAAATTTAACTCATTTAAAGCACTGATTTCTAGATTCTCTAAATTACCTGCAGTTATTGCAGTACAAGAAACGTGGTTTAAGAAAGACATAGTTCAAATTTACAATATACCGGGCTATAAATCAATACACTGTTGTCGATCTGACGGTTACGGCGGTACATCATTATTTATTCGAGAGCAGTTCAACTTCTTTGAGGTGGATTGTAAAAGTCAAGGTTTTATAGACTCCATTGTTTTAAAACTGCAAGATGTAGAGGTGGATCGCAAACCTATAACTATTATATCATTCTATAAGTCTCAAAAATGTAATCCTTCAAGTTTTGTTAGTTTTTTGGACAATTTACTTGGTTACCATGGAAGAAATCCATGTATAGTTATTGGTGATGCAAACATAAATGCGCTGGATGTAAATTCATCAGCAGATGTTTTTAATATGCTTTTAAGCTATGATTTCAATAATTGTCACAATCTAGTTACGCGCCCTAATAGTAATACTTGTCATGATCATGTTTACTGTAATATTACAAAACCCATGATCATTGACTCAATTGAATGCAAGCTATCTGATCACAACATAATATATTGTTCAGTCGACATTAACGTTCAAATGCACGACCATGTACGAGAAAATTTTTCCGTTTGTGATTACGATAAGTTAAAAGATTACCTTCAAAGTATGCTACGGTCTCTGCCGAACTCGGGTAACCCGTCAGTCGATGCTAACAATCTAATATTATCTATTAATTCTGCAATAGATCACTCTACTGTTATAAAGAATCGGAGTAGGATCTTAAAAAATAAACTGACTCCATGGATGAATGGAAACCTACATAAATTAATTGCTTATAAAAACAAATTACTAAAGCTAAGAAGAAAGAATTCTGAAAATGAGAATGTTAAAAGGCAGCTGAAACGTATTAGTAAAGTAATTAAGAAAGCATATAAAGATTCAATGAACAACTTTTATGTAAATAATTTGTCAAGCTTTCAAAATGATCCCAGGAAGACCTGGAAGTTTTTAAATGATACACTCGGTAGAAGTTTAGAGAAACGGATATCCATTAAAGATTCTAACGGTAATTTTATACCAAACGATTTAAGCAAGACTGAAATATTAAACACTCATTTTTTAAAGTCAATAAAAGATCTAAAGGAAGGAATAGATGAATATTCTTCCGATAATTGCAACTCGCTGAGAACTCTCCATCATTGTAACACTCTATTAATACTGAATTACACCACTAGAGAAGAAATGGAAGACGAAATTTTCACTTTATCGTCAGGTAAAAGTTGCGGTCATGATAATATATCGCCCAAAGTATTAAAGAAGTGTAGCAACAGCATTGTTCCGCACTTGGTTAAAATTTTTAATAATATGATAATTGTGAAATCATATCCTGATATTTTTAAGATTCATAAAGTTGTACCCGTACCAAAAGAGAAAAACTCGACCACGATTGACAAGTTTCGTCCAATTTCTGTATTGCCTGCTATTAATAACATTTTTGAAAGAATTATTCACCGGCAAGTAGTTGCATATTTGGAAGGAAATGATTTACTCAACGACTGTCAATATGGCTTTCGGAAAGGTTGTGGCACAGAAGAAGCAACAGTTAATGTCCAAAATCATATATGCAAATTGTTGGATGAGGGTTACAGTGGCGTTACTGGAATTTTCTTTGATTTATCTAAGGCTTTCGATATGATTGACCACAAGATTCTGATTCAGAAACTTCAGTATTATGGCATTTGTGGCAATGTTTTATTACTTTTTAAATCCTATCTGGAAAACAGAAAACAGTTTGTTCAGATCAAGGATAAGAAAAGCAAGTCGGTTCCGGTTGAGCATGGAGTACCCCAGGGTAGTGTGTTAGGTCCCTTGTTTTTTGTTATGTATATCAATGATTTGAAGAACTTAGAGTTGACTGGTAAGCTGTTTATGTATGCTGACGATATATGCCTTTTTTATCCATACAAGTATGAAGCTGCAGTAAAACCTTACATGGAACGTGACTCAGCTCTGATAATTGAATACATGAGAATAAATAAGCTTTTTATTAATCCAACAAAAACCAAATTGATACGTTTTAGACCGCATGGTCGTTTCAATTCAATATTTTCCATAAATGTCGATGGAAATGAGATACAAGAGGTAAACTCAGTAAAGTATCTAGGATTACATCTGCAATCAAACCTTGCCTGGGATCAACACATTCACCACGTGAAGTCCAAAATATCTCCTGCAATTGGTTTATTATTCAAATTCAAGTATAAATTTGATCGAAATACCAAATTATTGATTTACCAAGCATTAATTCAGAGCTATATTAACTATTTAGCAATCATATATGCTTACAAAAAGAGTACAGAATTGAGATCCTTGCAACGACTCCAAAACAAAGCGTTGAAAGCTGTTGGAAATTTGCCAATAACACATTCAACATATTCTCTATATTTTGATGTTTTTCCTACCGTTTTACCAATATATGGTGTTTACAAACTCCAAACTCTTTTATATGTCTTCAAATGCCTGCATAATATAGGTCATCACACAGTAAGTTTTGTACGAAATCAAGTTTCAGTTAATACTCGTAACAACCAGCAACTGAGAGTGTCATTTTGCCGTACAGAGACAACTAAACAACGCGTTGAACATTCTGGTAGTAGAGAATTTAACAACTTGCCCCTATATATAAAATCATGTGCAATACTTTCAGGTTTTAAAATTATGTTAAAAAACTTTTTACATTCACATATTGAGGATATTTTGTCATAGATAATACGCTTCTGATATACTGTTTGTCCAATATTATTTGTATGATTTTATAGAATTGTAATCAATATATATATTTTTTTTCTTTTGTAATGAATTATGCCAACTAGCCTCTCTAATGCCTTGCGGCGCTGAGGCACCTACATATTTATGAATTATTGTATATAATGTTTTAAATAAATAAATAAATAAAAAAAAAAAAAAAAAAAAAAAAAAAGTAAAGCATTTTGTTATTGTTATATGAATAAAAAACGATTTCAAACAAAACCGCATCATTTCACTTTTTTCAAATATATTTTGGAACTCGCTAAAACGCAAAAATGTGGGTCGTATGTTGACTTTTGTCGGCCACTGTATAGGTTTCCACGGATATGTCCGTATAAACAATGTTCTATTCCAAGAAATACAGGAACGACTCATAAATGTACACGAGAAACACAAAAGCATTAATATTATTATTAATAATATTATTATATTATTTTAATTTTTGGCTAGTTTACATACCTCTGTTATTATTTTGTTATTTACAAAATATTTTGTAGCTTGTGCCTTTTCGATTTACAACAGATGGGTTTTCGTTATTCTTTAGGTTGAAATATCAAAAAAAATAAACCAGAAAAAAGTGGTAACTTCTGCAGCATGGTCAAAGATAATCTATATGATTAAACAAAATTCTCACAAAAATGCTAGTACGAAGACAATTATTTAGATGGCACTGAAAATAAAAGCGAATTAAATAAACTGAAGTGTGGTATTTGACATAGAGTCATAAAAATCATTGGAAGTAACTTTTACTTCATTCATTTTCTTTTACATTTCAGTATTATAAGCGAAAGAGAGTACAAAATTGAGTGAATTAGAATGTAAAAGGTGTTTTTTACTGAGGTATAGAACTTCGAATTGAAATAAAATACAAGAAAATCGTTTTAATGTCCATCAATTTGGCTTTATTGGAAGGATAATTTTATGCCATTAATTTTTAAATATGATTTCGGGTATGTGGCCGCCGCGGCTGGCTCGAATATAGCCAGCATATGGGGCCGTATGTTGGCAATAACGCCACGAATGTTGGCTTCCAAGTCCCCTAACGTTTCTGGTTTGTTGACGTAGACGAGCGACTTCACATATCCCCAAAGAAAATAATCCAATGGTGTCAAATCACACGATCTTGGTGGCCAATTGACAGGTCCATTCCGCGAAATTACGCGGTTAACCGAATTAATTGCTCTGATGGACGATTATGTCGACCATAAAATGGACGGAGCTTGCGGTGAACTTCGCGAACTGAACCATTACTTTCGAAATAAATTTGCACGATTTGCAAGCGTTGTTCTTTTGTCAACCTGTTCATGATGAAATGGCAAACCAAACTAAATATTAATCACTTGACAGCTGACAAAATGGCCGCCAGTTAAAAAAGTGATGCCAACTTAAAGTTCTATACCCTAAGAAAAAACACCCTTTACTTTGAGTGAAATAGAATGTACTATTTACACATTCGCCAACTAGTGGTCATGGCTGCAACTTCAACTATTTTATCTATATATTTCCATTATCTTTGGCATGGTTTAAAAAACGAGTTGCCACCTGGATCCAAATTTTTATTTTTTGTCATTTTAAAGTGTTGGTAAATTGATATTTTCTCAATATCAATTTTCAGTTCTCGATTTGAATTTGTATTTTCTAAATTTCAAAATACATTTCCATTTTTAATTTCAAATTTTATTTTTCAATTTACATTTCTCATTTTCAATTTCTGACTGCGTAGATGTGAAAAACAAAGAGATTCAAATATGAAAAGGGAAAAAATGGTATCGATGGTATCTGACTATGTGTGCGGTATGTGTATTGAAAATAACCAATATCTTAATATTTAGGACATTTTTTGAAAGTTGATGACTTATGTTCACTTTAATTATTTTAATATAACACGTGCAGTTTAGTTTTTTATTATTTACTTGCGTCATTAGTATCGAAAATTATAAATGCTATTTCATCATTTGAAATTTAAAATAAATCAATTTTAAATTTCACAATTAAAATTCAAAAGTTATAATTTTATAAAAATTTTAATTCAAAAATTGTTAAATGTGATATTGAAAAAATTATTTTATTTGAAATTGTAGAATGTCAACAAAACTATTTAAACAAAATGTACATTAAGTGGGGTAGCATTTGCACACATAGTTGTCTTGAAATTTCCGTGTCTCAAGAATTCTTTGAGAAACTAGAATTTTCTCTAGCATATCGGCAAATAAGTGTCTTCTACTCCTGCTGTGCCGCAAGAAGGTGTTTGATAATATTGATCCACTTATCTGTCGAATTAATAATTTTAAACATACAAATTTAAACGTAGATTTTAGTAAAGATTCTCATTTTGTATAAAAAATAGGCGATTAGATTAAGCGGGGGTAAAAAATGTCCAAATGACTAATAAATCACACAATTTGAAAATAACTCCCAAATGGCCGTGGTAATTAATACTGTCTCCATTGGACTACGTTGTCGTAATTACTACAAATTATCATATAAATATATTAGGTGCCGTGAAAGAAATCAGGTAAAGCCATTGGGCACAATTTCCATGGCCCGTTGACTCTATATTTAACCAATACGAAATTACCGCCATTTTACATCTGGATAATAATTCTGAGCATATCTATTTATTCAATATATTCCATCATAAAGCCTACCCCATCTAATGTACATTATTCGTATTTACATTTTGAATTTCAAATGAAATCTTTTAATTTCAAAAGATGACTTTGAATTTCTATTGATGTCTTTTGAATTTCAAATGGTGTGTTTTGTGTTCCAAATTATGTCTTTTGAATTTCAAATGACGTATTTTTAATTTCAAACGGCTCCTTTTGGTATTCAATTGATGTATTTTAAATTTCAAGTGGTGCTTTTCAATTTCAAATAACGTCTTTTAAATTTTAAATTGATTTTTTAAATTTCAAATGGTGTTTTTTGAATTACAATTGTAAATGGTGTAGATCCATTCAAAGTCTTCATTATTTAGGACTTGTATTCGTTTTGCTGCTATTATGGGCGCAATGTTAAGTGATGACAGCGAATGTTAATTTTTGCAGACATATTCACATGTTAAATCAAAGAAAGATACTAAACAAAGGATACACACAAAAATATATATATGTTAAATGTTGTAAAATATTAGGCAGAATAGAATACAATCTTGGTAGTACACCCTAATTCTGCAACTTTTGCAAAATATTGTTTTAAGTCACTGAGTCACACACACACTCGTTGCAAACTTTGCTAGGTTTGCAAGATCTACAACTCCATTTACTACCTAGAGTACTCTAAATATAAAAATAGTAAAATATTGCATGAAATAAACCTATTTTGAACTTTGGAAGTTTTAACGTATTAAATTTAATTAACAATACTCAAAAGAAAGTATTAACAACCAACCATAACAATAATATTCACATACTGTTTACTTACCGCCCAGTGATTGTTTGTTCCTCCTAAAACACTATCACTTTAATAACTTTATTCACTTTCACAACCATTTTGCATCACACAGATATTATTTATTCTTTTTACTGTTTATTTAATCGCAGCAACAGTATTTAATTTGACCACACATCACTACTAGTTTCCAAAACACTTTACTCCAATTTACTTTAGTTTATTGTTGTGGTTCGTGCAGGAAAAAGGAAAACAATTGGCGGTTACACTGTTGCTAAAACATCAGATCATCAACAAACACGAGTTACCAACCTCAAATAACGATTTGTAGAGTCGACTACACCGACCTAATTAAAAAGCGTTAAGTGTGTCGCGTGTCAAGAGGACGTTTACGAATTTTGACGGACGTCACCAGCTGATAACGTAAGTTCATCACTGAAACTGACATTTCATCCTAATTTATAATATATTTTGTAATTTTTCAATCTATTGTCTCTTGTTTTTCTGTGGATTTTGTTATCAATTAATAAATTAAAGCGTTTTTCTTGCTGGATGTGTGTAGTCATCACTGGGTTTGTTTATTACCGGAGACTGGAGACTTCTTTTGTAGATTTTTCAGTCTGACGTTTGACGTTTACGAAAAAAAATAGAAAATGTACTGACGACGACAAAAATAGAATTTCTTCATTTTAAAACAAAAACATTTGTGTAAATAATTGTCTGATTGGGAAGAAGAAGTGATAAGACAACAAACCGCTCAACGCAAAGCAAGTTCATTCATCATTACAAAGTGTTTTAACCAGATTTTCTGAGCCGTGTTACTGGAAGGCGAAGAAACGGAAATGTCCGGAGCGAGTGATGATGATAAGAAAGAGGCACGTAGTAACGAAATTGAGGCCTCCAGTGTAAGTAGAAGCGTAGCAACGTTTTTCTCCCCCGCTGACAAGTTTTTGCACGATCTTATCTAGATACGTTCCGGTTTGGCTGAATTAGAATTGAAAACATCGCAGGTGCTGCAACGTTTGGAAAATGTCAAAGGTGTGCCCATGGAGGCAAGTGCCAGTACGCCGTCGGAGCACCTAACGCTGGAGGAACGTGCTGCCTTACAACAAAACTCTGCCAATTCTCCTCCACCGCCAGCACCCAATGTGGCACAACTACACGGTACCCGTAAGCCGCCTTCGGAAATCCTCAAGTCATTGGAGGTGCTGATCTCCTATACAGATTCCGAAGAAGAACCGGAATTTCCGTTGCCGGCTTTGGATGATGTCTCCCATTTGGCGCTGATATCACACAGCATAGTGGCCTATCTCTCGCATTTAGATCGCAAACAACTGGTACGGGTCACCGGCAATATTGCAGGTGATACTACGCACTGGCTGGGAACATTGTTTCGCTTCATGGATCCGTCCAGTAGTTTTCACAATGACAACGCCGACGCTATTTTGCGCGTTGTTCGCTTGGCCATAGTGTCGCGCTGCCCTGGCTACTTGGAGGGTGGTATACCGGCTTTGGCTCAGCCGTGTCTGTACATCTCGGAGAACACTACTCCGCTTAGATTACAATATGCCTGCCGCCAATTGGGCATACCTTTGGATGCGATTCGCCTGATCCCGGCCAACACGACATTCGGTACAATGGATTTGTCGGTTTTGCAGAGACAAATACAAATCGATTTGTCCTCGAATCGGACACCGCTCTTGGTGATTGGTGATATTGGGGCGTCTCTGTGTGGCTATGTTGACAATTTGCTGCGCATGCATGAGATATGTAAGGCGAATAATCTTTGGCTGCATGCCACAGGCCATGGTCTGGCGGCTCTTGTGTGCTCTCAAGGACCCGGGGTGGTGAGTAGTAGCAGGAGGAAGTGGGCGATGAATTGGGTAATTTGTATTATTCTTTTTGATTGCAGATAAGTTCTTTGGTGGACTCTATAACTTTGTCACTAGGCAGCTGGTTGGGTATTCCCAGTCTGCCCATTGTGGTAAGATTTCTCAGTATTTATTTTAAATAAGTAAAAACGGTGTTATGTTCGGCAGAGTCGAATCATCCAATTTAGATTGCCGATAGATATGTGTTAATATAAGAAGGAGTGGCAATCACGCATAATTTTGGTAGAATTGTTATACCTTCCGCTAGGTTAATATTTCATTGTACATGTGTTTGAGATGAGATGGGTTGTATGTCAATCTATTATTGTAATCAAAGTACAAGTGACAGTTGTTCCCCGATTGAAATTCTGTCCAAGTGATATTTTATACTGAAAAATCGTTTCCCACTCTTTTGCTTTAAGATGGAACAAATTTTCAGCAGAAGAAAATCGTCGTCTTATGTGAATTCCCTCCAAGTCTCAAACCTCTAATTATCTTTGTTGCGTCTATATATAAACAGTTTAATTTAAACACATCGTTTTGTCCTAATTTATTTGTTTGTATTTGTCAAACAAAGAATATATGTTATAGCGCCGTTTTATAATAGTGTATGATTAAAACATTTGGTAGCCAATTTAGCTGATACAATTATAAAAAATGAATATAAGAATTCAAATAGTTCATTTTCAAACAATATAGCGTTGCTATTGTGTTGTAGATTTGAAGGTTGATTGCTCCAGAGACTTAAAGCATTTTCTCTCCAAACATTTGACTTTTAGTGAGTTCTCGAAGGATTTGTTAAATATTTCATATACAAACTGAGATATGCGATCATTTCGTTTTTTTTATGAAAGACGTATATTGCGATATCATTGTACGTCGTCCACGTCACAATTTGCAGATATTTCACATTCGCATATGAGGGTTGGTAAAAGATAAGACATTGCTAAAAGCATTCTAATGTGAAATCAAGTGGATAGGCAAACAATCCATAAAATTCTCAGCACTCCGTAAACCTTATATATAGGGTATGTGTGACTGTGAATTAAAAATTATACCCAAATTGCTGGAGGTATGTTTGTGTATGTATGTTTTAATGGCCAGTTAGACCTATAATATCTGTAGAAATTTGCATACAATGACAACTATAACTGAACATAACATCTATTTTTCTTTGTCTATAATCTTTTTAATTTTCGTTATGCTAATGATGGTCTAAAAAGTTTGCTACCCCCTAAATTTGCTGCACTTGATTTAATTTATATTTTCTTTCACAGCTTCTTCATCGACAGCTACATAATTCTGCCTTGAATGCTTTCGATCACGATCCTATACTATCACGGCGCCTCAATTCTCTGGCTCTGTGGACCAGTTTGCAGGCAATGGGTCGTGATGCAATCTCGGAGCGCATACATGTAGCCTTTCAAACGTGCAGTATACTCTTTGAGATGGCCTCAGAGTGTGAGGGTATTAAAGTTGTGGTATGTACCCTTGATATCCCCATTTCTTGACGTCCCCACTTAATGTTCTCTCCTTCACAGAGTCGTCCGCCTGGGGCTCAATCGGGTAAATCACTAACGGATGTAATCAACAAGCCCTTGGATGTCAATGTAAGTTATATGTGAAGTAATATATACGGTCCTACCACTTTATCCCTACTTCCTTCTAGTTGTTGTTTGAGACAGCTGCCCCCGTGGTTGTTTTTCAATTCGATGGCAGTGTCAGCGTCACTGCCATTTCCCCGGCGGACAATGACACTAGTCGCAGCTCGGACGGCGTCAAAGCTTTGGAGAAAGTCAGTAATGCCTCGTATTTCGATCGTTTGAACTCCTGGCTGGGACAAATCTTGCAACGAGATTGCCCCAATGTAAGTAACACTAAATGTAGATACGAATAAGATCGTGGTAATGTGTTGTGTCCCCTGTTTCGTAGTTTGATTTCGAGATTATTGAACATGCCACTCATGGCACTTGCATTCGCTATTGTCCCTTGGAGTTGAGTCTGGGTGAACAACCGCCATCTGCGGAAAATCTGGAGAATCTTGCCCAAAGTCTAGAGACCCATGTAGACATATTGCGGGCCACAATCAAGCACAAAGCTACGTTCATACATTTGGTTGAAAATAGTGAGGTCTTGCGTTTAGTTAATTTGCCGGAATGGGCCGGCATGGGTGGAGTTCGTTTTGTACCCGATGGCTGGGAGTCTCTGCTCACCGATCAAGCTAAGACGGAGCTAAACAAACTTAATGTGGATTTGGTAGAGACTTTGAAGGCCACCGATAATGCTTTCTCCTTGGGCGAGGGACCCGACGGTCTCATTTGTGTGCGTTTCGGCATGGTGACCCATGAAACAGATGTTGATGAACTTTTGGATCTGGTTGTATCGGTGGGCAGGAATGTTCAAGAGAATTCCAGGGTTTTGGATACCATGTCGGAAATTGTAAAAAGGGTAAGCGGCAAAAACATCAAATATCTTGCCGAAGTATTTTGTCTACTAGTGTTTCTATTTTTGATTCAAAGGGCATTGAAGCGGCCACTGCCGATTTACAACGAGAAAGTGATGAGAAACTGTGGCAGGAAGGCATACTGCGACATGTTCCGGTGGTGGGCAGAGTTTTCAATTGGTGGTCGCCACCCTCCAAAGAAACCGGTATCAAAGGGCGCAGTTTGAACTTGACCCAGGGCGTGGTGGAATCTACAGAAAACATATACAAGTGAGTTCTGCTTTCTTGCCTTGCCCAGAATATCTTAATAACCAAATTCTCTGTACTTTGTTGCCAGATATCACATGCAAATGTCCGGGACACACAATCAATTGCCCGCCAATAAGTCGCCGCCCACGCCCATGGTCCAAACACCTGTAATCAATGCCGCCAATGCAGTGCCTCCCGTATTTCCTGGTACTTCTGGAGCGGCGACCAATAACAGCTCTCCAACATCGTCGGCCGTCGCTCCTGCAAACGAACCGGACGAAGCAACAACGACGCCCCCCAAAGAGCCGGTTGCTCCAGCGCCAGCTGTAGCAGCAGCAGCAGCAACACCTAAAGACGCCGAAGGACACAATCGTACAGTAAGCCAAAGCAGTGCTACGTCAGCACCCGAGTTGGTGGCAATAAATAATAGTGCAATTAATACTAGTGATACGAATGCAAATAGTAATTCATAAGACCCTACAACATCGTATTGATAGTGTGTATGTTCTCTTCCTCCCTGGTTTCTGTTGCACCGCCATTATGCTCCTTCTTGTCTTCTCTTTCTTCTCTCTCTATACCTCACTCACACATTTATGCTTCTTTATCTCTTAAGCGACGCTTTTACGAAAGTCCTAAATTCTGAAACGTACAGCAAAAAGAGCGAGCGGGATAGTTAGTAGTAGTAGGTGGTCCCCTCCCACTCAAATAATTAAATTAATATAAATTGAAGTTGTAATCCGTTTGTTATGGGCGGGCCACACACACACGGGCAATTACAGACTGTGTAACCTCACTTTAACAGAGAATGAATTATATAATTAATTACAAATATTATATTATTTTTATCGTATCGTATTATAATGATGATTAGAAAGTGTTCTTGTGCTTTCTTTAAAACGTTCCATTTTTAATTTATATAAATTAATAACAAAAATGTTAATCTTAAAGATTAAGCTAAATAAATCTTTGATGCTATTACAGTTTGATTAGAACTACGAGTGTTTTTCTTCCAAATTTTAGATGGATAATATCAATACAATGCAATGAACAAACATACATAAAAAGAATTTAATTTGTTTCCCGTTGAAGAAACTTTGCTTTCCTGTTTTTCCTGGAAATGACAAAACAGTCCCAAACCATATCGTTTAATTAACTTTAGTCTAAAATCGCATAAAAACTGAATATTATGCGTCATCCACCATGTAGTGCGCATTACTGAAGAAGTACAGAGGCGCAGTGCAGTCATACACGTGGAAGATATAATTGTTTTTAAGTAGTAACATTTGAGCATTATTTCCAATTATAAATTAATTGGTGGGCAATTTTTATAAACATGGAATGATAATTGATTTTTATCAGCAGCTAAAGTAAACACTTCGTCAACACAGAATGGATGAATGAAGTTAGCTATTCACTATACATACATACATACCGATAGCTTAATATAAAAAAGACTTATCTCGATTTTTTTTTTCAAAATCTATTTCTTTATTTATTACTATTTACTGATTCCAAAAATTTTCGACACAGCCGTGGACCCGAACCGTTTAGATTTGTATAAAATTAGACACGTTTGTTCTCCTAGGCGGTTTTTAATATTTTAGTGCTATTTTTAATGAATTTTTTATAAAATCCGCTTTAACTTCCTCATTTTTGGTCCGAATTGTGTTTGAAAGGACCCATTAAGGACCGCAACATTTTTTGTTTAATTTTTGATCCTCAATTGACCATCCCGACCCCATCTTGAAAATTTGACAGGTTTTGTAGAAAATTGTGAGCTATTTTCTAACAAATTTTGCACAAAATCCAAGTGACGTAATGTATGTTTTATAATCCGGTAATGCATGCAAACAAGATGCGATAACAAAAACGTTAATAATGTTCAAAATAAAATAATATAATTTCACATTGTCGCCAACTAAAATATAAATATTTGTATCAAAACAAATTTTCAAAAAATATATTTTGTGTTGACTTTTTGGAGCCTTGATAACCATAAATTTGATTTCTTAACATAAAATTATTTTTTTTAATTTGTTTTCATACATTTTTAGACAATGGAGCAATTGAGTAATATTATCCTTAATATTTATAACTTATACACCACCCATTTAAACAGTCTTAACCAGGAGGATAAATTTGTTAACAAAGGGGGTGTATTTTTAACCAAATAATCTGCTGCTACTGTATATTTGTCATTTCTTCCTCATATCAGTGTCCAAAAGTAACGAATAGAGGTGATTTAGTCCTAGTAAACAGATAAAGTTAGCTTGTTCTCTTTTATTTTTATTAAAAGTTGAAGTGTTATAACGAAAATTACTACTTTTTTTACTACGCGTGGAAATATTTGTAGCTAGTCTTAGTTAGTCCTAGCTAGTCCTAATTACAAAAATCTAAGAGATAATTCTCATATTTCATAAATCTAGGAACAAAATATATGCTCTGACCTTCATTTACATGTATATATGGAAAACCAAAGTTCTCAAAAAATCGCTGAACTTTGTATATTTCTATAAGAGCTTCAAAAGTGCTTCTGTTTTTGTACACTTAGAATAAAAAGACTGTTATAAATAGCAGACATTGTTTGCTGGCCATCAGCAGACACTTTTTATGCTATTACAGCAATTTGTCTGCTATAAAAGCAAATTATCTGCATTTTTGCTTCAGCAGCCACACTGCTTAAAAGTTTGCTGGCTACTGAAAATTGTTGCTGTTAATTAAAATTAAAAAAGATTAATGGCGCCGGTCCGAGACAAATGCTAATGAAACGCGTATTTTTCTAAAAAGCATGATTAATATAATCAATTGGCTCACAGCGGGTTAATGAATCCGTTTAATAGTTATTCGATTTCTCTAAATTCTTTCCGAATTTAGCAGTATCAATCGGTTTTAGTTTAGTCTGAAACGGCAGCTCGATTATATAAATAATATAAATGCATTAATCTATAAGCAAAATAAAATTAGCTTGCCCTTAAAGTAATAAATAAAAAGCTATAACACCGTTTTAAATTAAGTTGTAATGTTTGGAGCAAAATAACTATACGGCGTTTGAGAATAGTTTTTTGTTTTTAGACTGCAATTTTTTGCGTGAGTTGGGCAAAGAATTGAAAAATAAGTTTGGATGGAAATCTGTAGCAGAAAAGTAGAGTAAGCAGTCTCCTTAAAATTATCCAAAACTGACGAAAACCCATGTCGAAATTCATATAAAATATAAATCATTCAATAGTGATATAAAAAATTAATTACGGAATTAATAAGAGCATAAATCAACCCTATTCGCCCTAAAATGGTTAGCGGACTCAAACTATTCTAAGGCGACTTTTTAGAATTAAACTTTTTGTGGCAATGGTAATGGATCACGTACAATTTATGAATTTAGTACAAATTGTCTAAATGTCATTTTAAACACACAGATTATTTTCGCAAAACATCGCTTTGCCTAAAATTTTGCATTTGTGCTTTTACGCCAGAGCATGAAAAACATATTATATCGCATTTTGCGCAATACGTTTTTGCCAAATGTCTTAATCTAGTAGTCAATCGGTTATAAGGATATTCCGTCAACGCAGCATACTCCTTCTAGCGGCGACGTATAGGAAGTTAGGGCGGATACAAAAAGTAATACATTACAGCGGATAATAAAAACGAGTAAAAATTGTGGTGTTTGAACGAATCTGGATAAACCTTTTGCAAAACGGTGCCTTAAGGCACTACTTGACGATTCCGTGAGAGAAGCCAAAGTCTGCTGTAACAGCAGACTTTTCTTTTGAGTGTAGCGTCCGTTCCTATGTAAAATTGTTTATAATTTTGTACTAATTTGCACTAAATCCTGACGATATATTTTTAAAATGTAGTACTCTTTAAGAGCTTTAGAACAGGCTGATCGACTTTTTCAGTTCCTTTCTTTTTTGGCGTAGTTTAAGGCGTGCGAATGTCGCGTTCTGGCCACTAGGAGATGCCCATATGGCGTTATGGTGTGTTAGCAATACTTACTCAAGTAGTCGTTTGGGAGTATACAATTTTTCTGTTTCATTCGCTTTCGTTCCCCGTTAGCTTTAAGCGATATAAACGCATATTAACATATGCGTTATGATTTATGTGATTTAACGTATATATGTTATTCATTATTATTTTATTTGACTTGTTTGGACTTAGCCTCGATAACCATAAATGTTACTTACACTTAAATTTTACTTACTTAATTATCCAGACTAAGTCCAAAATTTTTAACATACATAAAATTATTTTTTATTTTAAATTTGTTGTCATACACATATTGACCATTTTCAAAAATAATTTTTTATTTTGAGTGAAATTTTTTCAGGTTTTTGTTATTGATATTTATATTCTCTTCTCAACAACCTCGTCTTCATTCTGGTAAAATATGTCACATTTTCAACGTACAGTTTTATTAGTTGCTATGGGATACAATTGGGATACAATAACCCATTACAACTCCAACTTAACCACTTCTGATAACGTAGAAAACACGCGTGTAAATGAGTTTATTATGTTTTCTAAAAAGTATTTTTTTATAAAATCGAGACCAAAATTTTAAGAAAAAAACGATCTAAGGGTTAAGTAACTGATGAAACTTATTTTTCACTGAAAAATTATAAAAATTTAAGTTTTCGCCATTATCTATTTTCAAGTTGTCAATCTTTATTTGTAAACTCTCATGGGTATAACCCATGTCTAACTGCATACGAAATCTAGCTGAAATGACACAATTTTCAAATGTCAGATCCCATACAAATTTGACATTTGAAAATCGACCTTATGTCATTTCAACTAGATTTCGCATGCAGTGTCAAGGTCTATTTTCAAATGTTAAATTTGTATGGGATCTGGCATTTTTAAATCGAACTATATCATTTCAGCTAGATTTCGGATGCAGTGTGGCAAGGATATTAAACACTTTGAACTTTTCATCACTCGATTCACAAATCAATACAAAAAGGCTCCAATCCATGATAGATATTTTTAATTTCATTCATTTATCAAGCATTTAATTAATTGGTTTTTGATGTAATAGTGCAACGTCATCGGAAAGTAATTTCGATACCGGAGCATATTTTAATTAGGTCGCACCGTAAAGTTATAATATGCCTGTTCGATTGGGCTTACTACCTTATGATTAAGAGACTTGATAAAGTGGCAACATTGGTACCCATTAGTTTTCCTTAATTGAATCAACAAGAAGAAAATCTGGCAGCAATGCTAAGAGAGTAGTAAGCTACTTTCTTGTTAAGCGAGTAAATCCCATACAAAAATTAAGCCAGTTAGCCCAATCGAACAGGCCTAATGTTGCAGAACCAACATAAATTTGCGGTGGCAATTTTCGTGAAAGTTGATAGTTCAGTCGATTATTTCGTGAATTAATTTTATCGTTTCTTAGACAATGGATCGAATGAGTAATATTATCATTAATAATTATAACTTATACGCCAACCATTTAGACAGACTTAAACAGGCAGATAAATTTCTTAACAACGGGTTGCTTTTTTAACCACACTTATTTATCACTACTGTACTCAATGGAATTTGTCAGTAAATAGGCTGCTAAAAGAGCAGATTTTTTGCTGTAAAAGAGACAGCAGATTTGTATCTGCTGAAATAGCAAACAACTGTTTGATGTTTTTAGCAATAAAGAAAAAAACGCTATCTTGCATCTTTAAAAATGTATGCAGAACAGTGTGCCCAGTTGAATATACATATAATAACCAGACTTTTAAGAAGAAATTTTATTAGATTTCGAGGCAAATCGACCTTAAATCGTGTACTTTTTCAATATAAAATTTAAAATCGACCTCCAGGTCGATTCTTTAAGAATCGACCACGAAATCTAATATTTAGAAACGCAAAAATAAGAAATATTTGTGGTTATGTGTCTAAACTATAGGAGAACAAGAAGAATAATTTGACATTTATTTCTATTTTCTCTGGCAAATCATAAATGGAAGAAGAAAAGTTATAAAATGAAATATTTAAAAGTGTTTGTTAAATTTAATTAGTTTAATAAAATTTCAGGAAAATACGACATTATAAGCTGAAAACAAAATGGACTTCAGATCAGGAATGAGTTATGTTATCTCTATGGGAGGACAATATAAACGGCCTGGTACGTACAGTGGCCGACAAAAGCCAACATACGACCCATATTTTTACGTTTTAGCGAGTTCCAAAAAATATTTGAAAAAATATTTGTTTGAAATCGTTTTTTATTCATATAACAATAACAAAATGCTTTACTTCAATATAAACTTAAAAGATATTGGCAAAATAAACAAAAACACCTTGACAAAAGTCTACATACGACATAGCATCCCATGCTTTATGTAATTTTTTATAATGTACTTTATAGGAGAATGGACGAAATTTGTATTGTCATTTGTCTTGTGCTTGCTCTTCTTTAAATAAATATAATTCAAGAAACATTAGTCCGCGAAAATGGCTTCTCGTAAAGAAATTGCAACTGATATTCGAAATTTAGTAATAAAATGCAGAAACGAAAAGAAATCTTTAGGCGAAATAGCTAAAATGGTTAATTTAAGTAAATCAACTGTCCAAACTATATGCAAAAACTTCGAAAATACGGGTACTGTTGAAAATAAGCCCAGAAGTGGGCGTCCAAAAAAAACTTAGTCGACGAGATGAAAGCTTTATTTTAAAAGAAGTTAATGATTACCCGAAAGTGAATGCTACAATGTTGTCCAAACAACTCGCAGAAATGTCGGATACAATTGTACATCCAAGAACAATTCAAAGAAGTCTGAATAATAATGGTTTCCGAAGCAGAACGCCACGCAAAAAACCTCTTATAAGTGAAAAGAATCGTAAGTTTCGCCTTGAATTCGCCCAGCAACACTTGGACAAGGGATTAGACTTCTGGAAGCGGGTTTTATTTACGGACGAGTCGAAGTATAATATATTTGGAAGTGACGGGAGAGCCAAAGTATGGAGAAAAGCGAATACGGCAATGAATCCGAAGAATTTACTTGCTACGGTAAAGCATGGTGGTGGCAA
Organism: Polietes domitor; assembly: GCA_947397865.1. Lineage (NCBI taxonomy): Eukaryota > Metazoa > Arthropoda > Insecta > Diptera > Muscidae > Polietes > Polietes domitor. The sequence goes on along the minus strand of OX377620.1, from coordinate 25,728,455 downwards.
CGTAATGGTTTGGGGTGCCGTCGCGGCGTCTGGAGTTGGAAATCTTGCGTTCATTGAGGGTAACATGGATCGCTATCAATATAAATCCATATTGGAACAAAATCTGAAGGCATCGGTCGATAATTTAAACCTCGGAGAGCGCTGGATTTTCCAACAAGATAACGATCCGAAGCACACAGCCCAATTTGTTAAAGATTGGCTGATTTACCATGCTCCAAGACAACTTTATTCGCCGCCACAAAGCCCCGACCTGAATATTATTGAACATGTGTGGGAGATTCTGCAAATAACTAGCGCCCAAACGCTAAAAAACAGAGGAATGGTGACAAATATCACCTGCGGAATTGGAAAACTTAGTTGCATCAATGCCCAGACGATTGCTGGTGTTGTAGATGCTCATGGTGGACCAACAAAATATTAAATTATATAATAGTATCATTTTGTCACGTTAAATTGCATTTTTATGTCTCATCTCAAACCGTATGTAGACTTTTGTCAAGGTTTCTTCTGTGTATTCTGTTAATATCTTTTGTGTTTATATTGAAGTAATGCATTTTGTTATTGTTATATGCATAAAACACGATTTCAAACAAAACCGCATCATTACTTTTTTCAAATATGTTTTGGAACTCGCTAAATCGCAAAAATGTGGGTCGTATGTTGACTTTTGTCAGCCACTGTATATATTACTGATCACCATTTGTTTTTTTGTCTGGCTAAGCTAGCGGGGTTCATCTATTTTTAAAATAAAAAAAATCAGTCATTCTCAAATGTATCACTTACCAACGAACATTTCCTTTTTAAATTATAAATAAATTAAAGGGTTTATTAAAAATAAAATAAGCAGCTGAGGCTTAATGTATGGACATACACTACATACGGCTGTGACAACCTGTGGAGCCCTGCTGAACAGGGAACATAAGAACCGTCCTGCCCGACCTTATCATCTGTTTTACTTGATCTTGGTTAAAAAGTACTATGGTATGCAAATTTGCTGACAGCAGAGTCCGGTGTCGTCGGCCATTGAAATGAAACATCCGTTTTTTATGGAATATATGTATGTGTGTGTTGTGTATATTTATATTATATCCGTTTCCTCTTTTTTTAATCTTTTGTTTGTTTCTTTGATTTGTTTTATTTATTGTTACTTTTTGCTGTTTCTCATTTAACATTTCGTTATAATATTTATACATACATCTACTATGTACTCTGTTTTGTTTGTTTGTTTGGTTTTTGTTCGTAATTGTTTTTCTATTTTGTTTTTGGTTGTTTCTTTCTTGCTTTCTTGTTGTTTTTGCTGGATAATAAAATGTGACTCTTACTCGCATGATTACATGATTTTAATGGATGCATCAGCATCATTGTCCTTTATCATGCATGCGTGTGTGTGTGTGTCCTTTTTCACAATTGATTGCTTGATGGAGTTCATTTTGCGTGAGTGTATTACTCTACATTCAGTATATGATGCATTGATGGTAGCTGGTAGGTAGTATATCAGGGTGATACAGTGTTCGTTCTTACAAACTGTTTGGGTGTGTGTTTTGAACGAAAATCAATTTCATTTGATGTCTGGGGCTTGTCTTGGGATTTGCTCAGTTTGCTTTTGTTTTTCGTTTCTTTATCTTTTCTCTTTTCATTTCAGTATAACTTATACATAAATCTATAATTTGTTGTTGTTTTGGGGTTTTTTTTATATTTCATTTATTTTAATTGCTATTTTTATTTTTTTTATTAATATAAATTAATAATAAATTTATTATTAGTTTACTTAAGGTTTAATTTTACAATATGATACGTAATAATAACACATTTATTTAACAAAAATTACAAAAACTCAAACTGAAAAACACAAATCAATTCTACATTATTTGAAATATTTTGTTGATTCTCTCTTTTTTTGTTTCAGTTTTCATTATATTTAAATTTAGCATATACAATGTATTTTTTCTTTTCCTTTGGTTTTTGTTATAATTGAATCAATTTTTGTTATCAATTTTTATTTTCTTTTTATATTTATATATATTGTATAATAAATATAATTGTAATAATCGTAATAATAATAATAATAAAATTCGAAATTCAAAATGCAAAAATCGAAAATCGAAACTTACAACTTATATAAATGCAATACATTTCATTGAATTCCTTAATATTTATGTTCATTAAAGTATACTTTCAAGTACATTTATCTAAAAATTTATGAATTTCGTTTGGTTTCTGTTGTTGTTGTTCTTGTTGTTATTATTATTCTTTTTTCACTTTTTCAGTTCGATCAAATCTGTGGCGAAAGCCTTATTACGTGGGGCGGGGTAAAAACTCAAAATAAGACATGATTTAAAAAGAATATAAAAATTAAAGTATGATGCAAACCGAAAATTTCTAAGACGTAATAGCCTTGTGACACTGCATGCGAAATCTAGCTGAAATGACATAAAGTCGATGTACAAATGTCAGATCCCATACTAATTTGACATTTGAAAATCGACCTTATGTCATTTCAGTTAGATTTCACTTGCAGTGTTACAAGGCTATAACATTGCTCTAGCATTTTTGAAGATAGCAAATCTGCTTTAGATTTATTATCGATATCAAAAAGGTGATCTTGATCAGTCTTGTCCACTGTAAGCGAAATCTAGCTGAAATTATATAAGGTCGATTTTCAAATGTCAAACTTGTATGGAATCTGACATTTGTAAATCGACCTTCTGTCATTTCAGCTAGATTTTGTTAGAGGCTTGTTTAACTTCGAATGGAATCCGTTACCGCCTAATGATAAATTACAGTCTGAAGTTGAAGTGATCTCGACAACATTTGCTTCCAACTTTGCACAGCTACTACGCAGATCATGCAACCATGGCAAATAACAGTTCGAAGAACTATATATTATATCAATCCATAAATAACCTAAAAGTTATCCGGATAAAACTAGTGTCATATAGTTTTGATATATGAAACTGTTGTGGTGTTTATTTTCAGTATTGTGTGAGATTTCATGGAAAAACATTGCCGTCACAGTTTCAGTTTTTAGGATCTTGAAAACATGGAAGGAAAGCCATTGTTTTCGACCAACATTTTCTTGAGCACTTACGCTCATTTCAAGATTAAGAAGAAACAAGAGCGTCATGTAGTGCCTTGAGGCACCGCGGGTTCATAATTCTTCAAAAAGTAGGCCTCCCGGGTGGTGCGTGGTGTTCGGTGAACTCGATTCAAACTGATGAATTGAGCGCCTATCTCATCATAGAACAGTTCCAAACTTTTTTACTATGTGGCTGCATAAACTCCACATAGATAAGCCGGCTACGACTGATGAATTAATGATGTCGTGTCGATCGTCAAATACAACTCTAAATGCTTTGAACCTTACCATGAACCATTTTGTCGCAGTTTCAAGGAAATTGTGCTGAGCTGAACAAGACTATTTCGCGTGAGATGATAAAAACGCTATTTTTTGTCAGATTTTTCCTGTTAGCCCATTTAAGAAAAACTATTGGGTAGCACCTATACTACTATAGCGGAATTTGGGCAAAAATACCTCAAATGACACAAATGTGTAAATATGCCACTGATGCGCACACATTGGAAGTCATCGTAACGTTCGTCAAATACCACTCGAAATGCTTGAACGAGCCATCGAAAATTTAAACCTCAAAACGGACCATCTCGGTCGCCAGCGGCTAACATTTGAAGGAAATATAGTCGAGAAGCAGAAGACGATTTCGTTTGAGGCAATTGAAAACATTGTAACGGAATTTGAGCAAAAATACCTCAAATGACACTGAGGTGTAAACAAACCAGTGATGCCCACATACATGTTGCGCTTGTGCTTGAAGAAGATAAAACGAAGTTCAACTAATTAATCCAACAGTTACGCAGCGAGACTTTTCGCTAAAGCAAGCTTTATTTACTGATCGCACGATAAGTGTGTAGTTTTTGACAAATTTCTAAAAAAAATCGAACACTGTCAAAATGTGCATGCGATCCTCTCACGAAACCGTGAGGTTATGTTTACACTATCCAACATACACACACTATGTAAAGGCTGCTTACCACATGCTGAAAAGCAACTGATTTGGTTTACATTAAAAAGTGTAAACATGTCCTCCATTGAAATCACACGAAGAAGCGTTTTGGTCGTCCAACACGCGTGCTATGGACATCACTGAATAATACTGAAGGAAGAATCTGTGATATTACATTTTAAAATCGCCGGAGGGAGATATTCTCAGACCTAGTTGATATTTTCGTTTGCCAAACCAAAAGTCTCCGAGTGGATATTCCCAAAAAATATCGCTCCACGAAACTATTTATTCCCGAAAGCTAAATCACAAACGCAGAACTCTGAACTGTTTTGAGTATTTTATAGTCACTGGAGAGAGATATTCTCAGACTTACGTGATATTTTTGTTTGCCAAACAAAAAGTCTCCGAGGCGATTTTCCCAATTTGTAACTCTCGCAATGTTAACTTTCGGCGATGATCGTTATTTCAGGGATGGGTTTCATCTAAAATCAAATATGTATGCATATGAGTGTAGGTTTTAATATCGAATTATTTTGATAAATTGATTATTTGTACATTCCCTCTCTAAAGGTTCTTAAATAAATATCTACAAACATATTACAAATATTCTTGTATTTTTTTAGTTGAGTTGGTGAAAAACAACAGCAAATTATATTTCACTTTGATTTTATTTTACATCAGACTGCAGCAGCAGCAGCTTTTACTAATGTCCCGAGTGCAAATTTGAAAATTTCAATAAAATACTTTGTATTTTGTTCCAGATTCGGTTATAAAATATTTTCAAATAGTCCATTGTTAAGCGACGAAGCCTTGGCAGTTGTCTCGTATTCAGAAAACAAAATCAAATACTTTTGAAAAGTAAAAGAATTCGAATTTGCCTACGAAAACCTATCAGAAATGATAATCGCCAAATGAATACGCGCGCATGATGATGCCGATATGAAGTAGGTAAGATGATCCACGAGTGGGTAGATGATAATGATAATTCAAATGAAAGTAGTAATTGAAAGTTAACAGCTCTGGCAGCCTTTTGGCCTGCCAGCCAGCCATCCATCCCATCCATTTGAATAATTGCTTGTATTCTTGTGTGTATGTAGTTTGTGGGTGTGGTTGTGGGAGTAAGGTGTAGGTGTGTGTGTATATGTATATATATATATATATAAGTTGTTGTTGTTGTTGTTGGTATTATTGCTACAAAATCCTTTTATCTATAAACTACAAAAAAGTTACCACAACTTCTTTCCTATTTGGTTTATTATGCAACAAGTGTCCTGGACCGGTCGCTGTTTACCGGCACAGTGATGATATATGTATCAGTGGCTGCTTCTGATCCTCTTTTTAAAGTTCCGTTACGGCATAATTGGAATCATCATTCATGGCGGGTGGTGGTGGTGGCGGGGGCAGATCATCTTCATCGTTCATATGCTGCTGGGCATTGGTCTTGTTCGTGCTGTTGTTGTTGTGATGCATTATACTATTCGGTTTGGGTGGTGAGCCCACTGTTGTCTCCAGTGGCGGTGGTGGTGGCAGTGATGCATCGTTGTTCATCTGACGATTGTTGTCGGTGACATTTGTCGTAGTATTGGTGGTGGCAGTGGGCACGGCGCTTGATGTATCGCCGCTTAAAGCATTACCACCATTTTGATGACTGTAGGGCTTCGAGAGAATTCCGCCGTTGTCGGAACTTTCGGGTGGAGGTGGTGGTGAATTGGGTGTACCGACACGTGGTGGAGGTATAGCTTTCATTTGAGGTGGTAATTTCATGGGTGGTCTTTGTAGGGTTCTGTGAATGAAAAAGTGAAATGTAGCCATTGATAGTAAAGGACACATCCCAGCAAGGGCACAAGCTACAACACTAATGTCCAGATAGAATAAGATGGCTGAAAACTGGTATTTATTCTGTCCAGGTTGGTTTGCGTGTCCGCTCTCTTTCTGTCCAGGTTGGTTTACGTGTCCACTCTCCATTTTCCCCCTCTTCAGTTTTGAATGGACCAGAGACCTTCTAAACCAAAATAGGAGGGAAATATCAAGAGTGATCACAGTGCTGATGGGTCATTGGCCAATTGGAAACCATACAGGATCGAATGAAGCTGCAATGAAGCTGACTGTCCAACTCTTAGAAACCCTTGGGACACGCTCCTTGCTAAGCAATTAATACAGGACATTGACGAGATATTGGAAATCGACATTAGGAATCAATTCAAATACCTCAATCTTACAGACTGGATATAATAGAACCTTCGGATAGATGTAGTCCATTCATGTCGAATCCGTTGTACTGTGTAAACGACTCGTAATTTTTTCCTTGTGGGAACATGGGACATCAACAATACATTTATAATAATCTCTATCGTTAACATTTCTCTTTATATCATTTAACCCTCGAATATTCTTAGCGGCACATCAAGAAATGTTCCGCGGAAGTCTGACCTATTCATTCATATGTTCCAAGATGTTAACTAATCTCAGACCCTCTCCTAGACACCCCCCTCCCAATCTGTGCCCCCTGGGATGTTGTCCAGTCTACGCATAATTCATATACTCACTTTGAATAGTTCTGCTGATGCGCCTGACGTTGATCATATATTGACTCCACACTGGGCGGGTCTGCATCTTTAGGGATTTCAGGCAGAGGACAATTCAAAATAGAAGGTTTATACTTCGGATCGAATTTTCCGCCCTGCCGCAGAGTTGAACACTTGTAAATTCCCTTCTCACGATCATAAATAGCCGTATCCATGGCCTCGGATCGTGACGTTTCCCGGTGGCCATCCTGTGGAGACTTCACACTGATCTGTTGATGATGCGATGTTGGTGGCATGCGTCCACCTACTGACTGCTGGGCCATAGCATGATGACTCGGTATTTGTGGATGAGCTACACTACTTTGTTGAGAGTTTTGCCGGCGCATTGTCGCCAAGTTGGAGACGTAAATGGAACCTTGACTAACGGCCACGAGCGGCTGATATATGGAATGTGGATTTGCCTGGCCACCGTTTTGAGCCATGGTTCCCATATGAGGTGGTATCTGTTGATAGATTTGACTTTGTTGTCCATGCGGTCCCGCTACCAGATGATGTTGCGCATGTGCAGCTGTGGAATAGGTGCCATACTGCTGCTGCTGTTGTTGTTGTTGCTGATGATAGATGGCATGTTGATGCTGGGCAGCCGCCACTGCTGCAGCTGCTTCATGAGAGTGCGGATGGGGATGAGGATGATGACAATAGATCGGTTGGGGAGCCATCTGGGGTTGTTGTTGCTGCTGGGATGTCGCCTGTTGACTTCGGTTGGGATCGCTACAGACTGATGATGATTTTCAGTAAAAATCATTTGCTTCCAAAGTTTTGCATTGTTTGCTTAATGTTGCATATTTACCGTTATTTGGGCCTAAAAATGTAAGAAGAGGGTGTTATTAAAACCGACTCCAGTCGTCATTGGGATGGGGGGAAATATTCCATAAATACAACTGACATTCCTTTCCATTATCAACCAAAGTCACAGCGATCGGAAATCTTATCAGAATGATACCGACATCCGACAAACTTGATTGATAATCCAAGGAATTTTAGGTGCCCGCCCAGTAGAGATAGACTTAGATAGAGTTAACGCAGAGAGGAAGAGAGAGAGATTGGAAACATTGGGTCCCTCCCAACTTACCAGTCATGTGTGTGGGGCTATGATTGTGCGACGGCAAACGACCTAGCGTATGCGTGCCCATAGCCCTCATATTCTGCTGCATGTGCACATGAGCCATCATCTCGTGCTGCTGGCGCTTCGATGGGTGCTGCAAGGTGTGCGAGCCACTGATCACCGGTGGGCTGAAATGTCTGCAAAAAGATTTCAACGAGAATTTAAATAAAATCACTCTCATTTATTGCTCTCACCCATTGTGATTCCGCGGCAGGGTGCGCGATGCATTCAACATCTGCTGATGATTCTGCGGAGCCGGATGCGAAATGTACGACGGTTCGTCCACCTGAGCATAGTCGTTGCGCTTTCTAATGTAAATCCAGGTGTGTGAATCTACCCAAACCATGATGGTGAGCAGAATGGCAGCGATAAAACTGGCAATGAGCATAAGTACCAACCCGAGCAGGCCGCCTTCGCACAGACCACGCGAAGCGGCCAGGAAGTTGTGATGCACCGCTTTACAATCGACCAACGCAGTAAGTTGTGTCAGCAAACGTTCGCTGCTATTCAAATCGGCATTTACCGCACCCAGCTTTGGCTGCAGTCCCGACGATTTAAACAGAACCAGCGAGATCTTCATAACCGTAGCCATGGCACTGCGAGCATTGTTCAAGGAGTTCTGGGATTCTCTTAGGCGTTGAGTGAAGGGATTGGTGTGGCCGGGTTCACATTGAGTGTAATGCAGCAAGACATTTGTCGGCAGATCTCGCGGTGCAACCGATACCAGAAAGTCAGCAGGGCTTATGCACAGATCTCCAACGGCAACCGACGAAGACAAATAAAGACCCGACATCAGCCATGACCCGGTAACAGCCAATAAGCCGCAGACGCTGAACAAAATCAAAGCACAGCGAGAATGTCGGGCCACACCCACCAGCAGTACTGCGCACAAAGCCAATAGTAAAGCGAGGGATGCCACAGTACCGGGCCATCGTATTAATTCCATTTTATCACCATCCTACAACGACCAAATGAGAGAATATTGAGTTCTTCAAGCTCACCCCGGAAAGCGCCGGTGAACAACTTACCGAGAGAAATTTGGTCATGGTTACACTGGTCAGTGGTCGCCGTATATCACTGGCCGCATTAGTGGCCAATGTCACATTGCCTTGGACGATATTCAGCGACACAAAGAGTATGGAGAGTGCAGTTGCATTCGACACCGGCTGATCGAAGATATCGGCCAATTCCACCAGTTGAGGTCTTATGCGATTCTTGAGCGTGTTTTCCAAAATAAGTGTCTGATTGCGTACGGTTGTGACCAGAGTATCCACTTTGCGACCAGCCGTCAAAACTTCCAGGAGACCATTGTGTAAATCATCGTTACCGTATAAACCTATAGAGTAGGAGAAGGCGAAAAGGAAACGGTTAGACGTTATCGGAGGAACAAAGCCTACCGTCTTACCTAATCCAATGGCAGCACAACACATCACAGTGACGATAGCTAGGGCGACTTTGAGGCTTGTAATTGAATGTGCCGGTCTGGGTTTTCGATCGCAGCATCGTGTCATCAAGTAGAGCAGCAGACCCAACAGCGATACAATGAGCAGTGCAGCCGGTACTGATCCCAGTATTCCCAGACTCTAAAATGTCAATTTGCAATTGAAGTAAATCAGAGTTAGAAGCAAAAAATATATTCAAAACCGGCTATGCATATCAAAGTTTCTTGCTATGTGGGCCTTTGGTTTGTCCTAAAGATGTTCTCCTATGGGATACAATAGGCCTGATCGATTGGACTTACTAGCTTCATTTTTGTATCTAATTACAGAGTTAGTTACAGAGTAAGGTGATGCCAGATTTTTATCTCTGATTTATTTAAATAAAACCAATGGGTAAAAATACTGTCCCCTTATAAAGTCTCTTAATTGTAAGCTATTTAACCCAATCGAACAGACCTATTATAGGATGGTCACGTTCTTATATGAAAATATGAAACGAAAGTATGGTTCCAAAGTATTCAAATGAAATCCCATCGGATATTGCGAAAACAAAGAATTGGACCAATTCACTGAAGCAACTCCAATAAAAGCAGTGCATTGCGTTTTCGGAAGAAATATAGTGAGTTGGATGACATCTGTTCTGAATATTTGAATGTCGCAATTCGTAGAAAAGATATCTGTCGGAAGTCGATTTCCCAAAAATCCGAGGATCCCGGGAGTTTTAAAATCCAGTCGATTCACTCGACGACATTCGGATATTGTCAATAGATCCTTGTTAGTGACTCTATTTCTTGCAGATCGAACGAGGTTACTGTCATCCGTGAATGAGTAGACTGGATTCAAAGTCTGATCCAAAAGGTCGTCAATGAAAATAAGAAAACGAGTGACAAACCTATGCTCGTCGGATGAGAACCCACCAACGACATTTCAGCCGCAGCATGAGATATACATGTATATACAGTTCAGAAAGCAGATTTCAATCGAATCATTCGAATGTCGTGCATAGGTCCCAGTGTTCGTCGACTGTGGCACGGTCTGAACGCGTTTTGTTGTGTCACGTCGGTCTGAACAAGCCGTTTACCGTGTCATGTAGCTACATCAGTAGTGTCGTCGCAAATTTTCACATAAAACATACGAGACTGCAACACGAAAATCGCGTCGGTTTGTGTAGGGCCTTAATCCGGATTAACGGCTCCGACACTCCAGGGCATTTTTTTAAATTTTGCATGTGCTTCTTATCAGACCATCGCTGTATTAACACTCAAAACGACTCACAATCGTAGAAACGCCTACCAATAGGGTGTGTGGTGTGTGCTGTTGTTCCTGGACTAATATTCTATTCCGTCATAAAGAACAAATAAATTGTGCTTGCAACATCCATCCAACATTAATTCAATTATCGGTCACTGTTGCAAAACAGATTTCGTTTCTTTATATTCGTTTCGGTTTCGTTAATCAGAAGAGCATATAGGCTACAGGAACAATCACAGGAAAGCATGGATTTCAGATCATACCTGGGGTCTTATTAATCGGAGAGCAGAATTTACAATTGTCTGAACTGCCCAATAGGACAACATCTCACTGGACCGACTGGTGAAGAAGAGTGCACGAACTGACATAAGATCATGGAGCGAGTAAATTGCCATTATCGCGCAGGGAGCGGTAGACACCCACCGGAGCCGTGACCTCTTCAGATCAGTGCGACAGTTGGCAAACAATAAATTCATGATCACCAAACCGTTGAATTGTAATTATGGCGAGCTGACCACATCGAAGGAGGAACATATTAAGATATGAGAAGATTATTACTCCAAACTATTCTCAACACCACGAAGAGAATATCGAGTTAAGAGCCACCTGTCCAGATATTCCCGAAATATCATTTGTAGTTTCAGCTTTGAGACCTAACAAAGCTGCAGGCCCCTGCAACTATTAAAATCGAATCTCTTCATGAGTGCTGAACTTCTACTCTCACTAATAGCCGAATATTGGATAAGTAAAGAAACTGCCAGACGAGTTGAAAGAGGGAACGATCACACTGCTTAGCATGGTGAACAAAGTATCCGCAACAAGCGTCTATCTGAGGAGATAGCAGGCCGTGTTTCAGACGCGTCACTCGTACATTGACCACGTTAATACTTTGCGCATCATGTGCTTCATTGATTTTGAGAAAGCCTTTGACACATTAAGTCACAACGCAATCTGGAATTCGTTGGAGTACAAAGGAGTACTGCAGAAGATTGTGCGATTAATTTGAGAATTATGTGCAGTGCCACCTGCCGAGTCCGACATGAACAGTAGCTCAGCGAAAGAATACCTATTTTAACAGGCGTGCGTCAAGGGTGCGTTCTATCGCAACTATTATTCAACATCGTCATCGTCCTTTGTGATGAACCGAGCTCCCCATCACATGGGGAGTGCAGGGAAATCTTGGAGATCTCCATTACGCGCACGACATCTGCCTGATTACGCACAAACATTCAGACATCGAGACCAAGCTGAATGAGGTGACGAGACTCGCTGCTCTAGCTGGTTTGCGCATCAACTCTCCAAAGACCAAGATGATGTGCATAAACGCCAACACCCCGCGTACTCTCACGGTTGGAGACATCCCAATAGAAAATGTAAATTCTTTGTCAACCGTTGTTTAAGGAAAATACTACGTATATTCTGGCCAAAAACAATCTCCTACACCGCCCTATGGTCCATAACGGAAGAGGAACCAATCCATTTAGAAATTCGGCGCCGTAAATGGATGTGGATGGGGCACACATCTAAACGTCAAGTTTTTTTTTGGATTTCATTTGACATTTATCAATTTCAGACTAACTCAATTTGAACCATGGAAAGTTATTCAGGCTTATTATGAGAATGGGCGATCAAATCAAAATGCATATCGTGCACTTCGTGATTTTTTCAGTCAATTTAATCGTCCAAATGTTTGTACTATCAGAAAAATCGTGCAAACATTTGAGCAAACCGAGTTTGTAGAAGATGTGGAAACACCAGTGCATGCTCGTACAGCTCGTACTGCAGAAAATATTGCTGGTGTTGCTCAACTCGCCGTCGTGCCAAACAATTGCACCTCTCACGCTCGTCGTTGATGAACATTATGCATAAAGACTTGCATTTACAAGCTTACGAGGTGCAATTGACTTTAGAACTAAAGCCTCTTGACCATTCCAAACGTCGTCAATGGTCAGAATGGTGGCAAGAAATGGCAACAGTGGATGATCAATTTTCGAAGAAAATCATCTTCAGTTATGAGGCACATTTTCACCTCAGTGGATTCGTCAATAAACAGAATTGCCGCATTTCGGCTCATTTTTTCAAAATTTGGCCGGTCAGAGATGTCAATGATGGACTGCAAATGAATGCGATCAACAAAAGAATTTCAGGAAAATTGTCGGATTTTCGCAATAAAAACTGGGGCAATATGCTGTCGACGTTGGATAAGGCATCCTCTCCCTTCTGGAATATATCTAAAATTTTGAAGAAGTTATATCAACACTAAAACATAACAACAACATTTATTATACACAGGAAGACAAATGTGAAGTTCTAGCCGATCAATTCTTAAAGAATCATTCCAATTCTTCAAATCTAAGCGATCCTGGCACCATCGTTGAGGTAAGTAGCATTGCGAATCAAACCTACTTAGCACATCTAAACCCGCAAATTGTACCAATTGTATCATCACAAAATATATCAAATAATATTACAACGATGAAAAATGAAAAAGCACCAGGCGCCGACGGAATAAGCAATAAATGCCTAAAAATGTTACCTAAAAACGGCATAATCTCATAATCATAAATTCATGCCTTAAATTTTGCTACTTTCCACGTATATGGAAAAGGTCCAAAACTATACTTCTACAAAAACGTTTTTGTCGTTTTTTTGTCCCCATGATCCAAAATCATACAGACCTTTAAGTTTGCTTTCGTCTGTAAGCTAAATTTTAGAAAAAGTCATACAGCGCCAACTTATAGACTTCATCGACGATAAAATATCTTACCAAAACAACAGTTTGGTTTCAGAAAAGGGCACAATACGTGTCAACCTCTTACGAAAATACGAAATTTGGTACACGAAAATTTTAAAAAATCGTTATTCACAGGTATGGTCCTGCTAGACATAAAATCAGCATTTGATTGTGTGTGGCACAACGGATTAATTTTTAAATTAAACAAATTTGGCTTTCCATTGGAAATCATAAAAATAGTTCAGAGTTTCTTAGAAGAAAGAACATTTAGTGTGTGCATTGGCGGTATTCACTATCGGCAACTAAGCATTCCTAGCGGATGTCCTCAAGGATCTTGCCTTTCACCAATTTTATATAATATATTCCGAATTTAATTAATTGCATTACCTCTATATTCGCCGATGACACTTCAATAATAAGCGCAGATACTTATTCGAGTAATAATTTACAAGCAGGCTTGTCTACATTAAACGACTATTTTAATAAATGGAATATTCTTGTAAATCCCGATAAAACGCAAGCAATATATTTTACAAGGAAAATGAAATCAAGTTACCCCACTTTGTTTTCTCAATCACAACATAGCTTGGGAAACAAATGTTAAATATTTGGGAGTCATTTTTGATAAAAAACTTAATTTTGGTGATCATATCTCATATATAGTAAACAAAGTGAATAAAATCACAAGGATGATGTATCCATTAGTACACAGAAAATCTGAACTGAATGAAGACAACAAGGAATTGGTTCTAAAAGCGATATTCTTACCAACAATTTTCTACTGCGCCCCACTATGGTCCTCGACGGCAAACTCTCACATGCGAAAACTTCAGATCTCGCAGAACAAGTTACTCAAAATAATATTTAACCTACCATGGCACTATTCGACACAAAGACAGCACACCCTATCGGGGTTTCAACTCGTAAAAGATAAAATTGTAAAACTGAAGTTAAATTTCGACCTAAGATGCTAATCTTCGCAGTATGCTCTTTTTAAGTAAAATCAACTATCTAATCATATACTTTTCAAAAAAGGTTTTTATATAATTTCCTTTCCCATCTTAAAACACATTGTGAATACATAACTCATGCTGTTGAAAAAACTCTAAATTGTATTACTAAGTAGAAAAGGAATTATTTTCCTAAACTCTTAATATCTTAGAAACAAATGTAAATCACGAAACTGTTAAATAAAAACTACAATCAATCAATGGCCGGTCAGGCAGTTACTGTGAATGGTCTTCGCTATCGTGAGATGATAACGAACTTTTTTTGGCCCGAATTGGAAGATATGGATGTGGACGATATGTGGTTTCAACAGGACGGTGCCACTTGCTACACAGCTCTTTTGCGCGACAAATTCAATGGCCGTATTATCTCACGCGGTGGCGATGTCAATTGGCCGCCAAGATCATGTGATTTGACACCGTTGGTCTTCTTTCCTTGGGATTATGTGAAAGAAAAGGTGTACGTCGATAAGCCAGCAACAATTCAAGAGCTAAGGGATGAGATAACGGCATAGAACCTCAATTATGCCTCAGCGTTATCGAAAATTAGGACCATCGGATGGAGGTGTGCCGCCGAGGTCTCGACGGCCATTTGGCCGATATTTTGTTCCATACATAATTGAACCATACCAATATTATCATAATAAAAAGAAATGACAATAATTTCCTAAATAATTTGTGTTTTATTCAAAATCAACATCGGCCCTTAAAACTTAACCACTCTTTACTAAAGGACGGTTAACACTGCAAAACTCCTCACACGTTGTTAATAATAACTTGAGTTTATTTAGTTCAAAGTTAACTAAAATAAATAAATAATAAATAACGGTTTATTCGAATATCTCGAAAACTCGAGTCAAATTCGACCTGGATTTATCCAAAATTGTAATTTGGTGTTAATCATTCGTTTCAAAACAAAACTGCTAAAAAACTAAAGCGACAAATCTTCCATGCCAAAATCACGAGTAGTTTAAAGCTGGACATTCAAAAATGTTTTATTTGTAATCATCAACACTTACCTCTAAATAGATTTCATCATTTGGCCGAAATGTGCTGTTGATTTTGTGGAATGTTATGTTGTAGTGCGGCAATGCATGCAGCAATTTCGCAATAACCGGCACCTTGTATTGATCCGTGTACTCGTGATACTCAGCCATAATGTAGGATGTTATTGGTGCCGCTGCAGCAGTTGGTGATGGAAGTGATGTTTGCTGCTGCTCTTCGTCGTCGTCGTTCTGCTGTTGTGTGGTGGCTGTCTTTATGGCCGCTCTTAAGATAAACCAGAACAAATGAAGTGTTCATGCACTTCTGTCTGCCACAATCCAAAATCGTGTCCGGGGGCTGTATGTGTGTTAGCGTGCAAGAGGAAAGACAAATCATCGATTATTTACTTAACCTTTTTCCTTCCTTCCTTCCTTTGTGATGGGCCGAGTGCAAAGTGCATGCATGTCGGCCGCATCAATGGCAAATAAATTAAATGATTATGTGGAAACCCTTCCCAAACTCAACTGCCAACTCAAGTTAAGTGTCAATGCTCCCAAAAAGAAAACCCACAACAACAACAACAGCGGCGAAGGAAACAAGCGAAAGAAAATGTTCACTATTTTTTTTTGTTTTATCCTCTTTAGGAATTCCTTTTTATGATTTGACCGCATGTTGCCACCACAATCCAAATGGGAGAGCCAACAAACAAACGGAAAGCCGAATGAGTGGCGGCAGGCGGTGGTGGTAGGTGCTGGCTGGTTAGTGTGTACATACATATGTGTGTGTGTCTTCCTCTTCAGTGGCATGGAGGCTGCATCTCAAGTCGACACACACACACAAACATGTATCGTGTAAAGGGGCCAACAGACCGACAGTCAGACAAAAATCGACATACATTTACACACGAAGGAGTTCTTGTGTACACAAACGACGCACACATTCTTACATAAACTCAATTTGCTTTACATCCATCCATTCACACACACACACACAAACGCAGAGACATTTATGTAAGCCTGCAAACACACATTCATAAACACATGCACGCAGTTACCCACTCATCTTTCTTTCTGGGCTAAATCGCTTGTTTATTTTGTCGGCCTCATTCATTTCATCATCATCGTCATTCTCGTCACCAACATTGCCATCTTCGTCACCATCGCATTCGTCGTAGTCGCCGTTGTCGTCGTCATCATCATCGTCATAGCCATTGTTGTTGTTCAAACTAACCTACAATGAATGTGAACTGTTTGTGCATAATCTTGATGATCTGCTAGCCAGGACTACGCTGCAGCGCAGGCAGCACTCATCATCATCAAACATACACACATGCATCCACACATATATAAACACATGTACATACATATATATATGTACTTAGTCCAAGCGACCGACCATGCAAACAATGGGACAAACACAATAATGTTGTTTTTGTATGGTCCTCAAATTGAATAACATTAACGAGGACATGTGTGTCTGTATGTGTGTGTCCGTCCGACGTTCAGCGGTTCAGTAATGGTTGGATAGGTAAATATAGAAACGACGGAACTCCTTTACAAACAAAACGGAAACTATTGTCAATTGTGCTAAACTTAATTGCATTAAAAAGTTTATGCGCAAAAACTCTCGCTCGCTCGCTCTCTCTCCCTCCCTCTCTCTCTCTCATACATATGCTCTGCTCAATTGCGCTCTCTCTCTCTCTCTGGTTATCCTGTTTGGAGTACTCTTTATCCTGTTTTTTTTATTCGAGAGACAAAATAGTTTGTTCTCCTTAGGAAAAGCGGAAGTTGAATGGCATCAGTGTTACCACAGTGGATTATTTCATATTGCGGGGAATAAAATGGTAGAGGTAAACAAGCAATGACAACAAGCCAACAAAAAGTTGACAACTTTTACGTTGTCCGATTGTGTTCGGTGTGAGTGTTAATTGAATTCTCTTTTTCAGGAGAATGTTGGCATCATTTAGGGCAAGTAAGCATAAACAATTGGGGTGTTCTAATGTCATAAGTCGTAAGGTCGTATTTGAACATCCTTTATTCAAAACATTATATATGTTGCAGATCGATCATATGGTCGATCTCAACTGATAAATTTATGGCAATGCTATAAAATACATATAGATAAATCCGATAGATGGCGTTATCGTTCCTGTTATGGTTGTGAAATGAGTAGTAGTTTTGTGTACTCCGTACGAAGCAGCAACACTTGCTCTAATAAAATATTAAAAATCCAAATTTGTGTTGTTTTAATAAATTGTCTCCTCTAGACTCCGTCTAGGGGAGACCAACAGGGCCAACATGCTGGTTGGAACCTGTTTAATGTACATCAAAATGTATAATTCATGGATTTCTTAAAAAGTTCGAAAATTTGTATATATATAGTTACATATTTGTGTTAGAAATAAATATTGTTTGACACAGCTACCGTTGATAATCTCACATAGGACTCAAACATATCTGTCTCAAACATACGACAAAAACGACAGTTTAGGACAACTTGTGAAAACCTTAAATATAAATGGTGATTCATTTAAAGCCAAGTATTTTCGGGTATAGAAAATTTTAAATAGAATTCACAAGTGTGAAATCGTATAAGTGCATTAACTGAACAATGACGTTTTCCTTGCAGCGCTGAAAGCCAGCGTTAATATTTTTTTATGAACAAATTCATAAAATTTAATACAAATTATGCCAAAGTATTATTACAGTACTTTATCATATATCATAGATCCCAAAAAAAACCCATCTGCATGGAGTGCGTGGTAAACTTACTCATGTTTTATGCGTGTATATCGACAACTTAAAAATGGTTAAATATCAAATCACGGGAGATTACGACATGTCAATATCTCACATCTCCGAACTTAAAATAGGTTCGGGGAAAGTAGTAATGTGTACGTAAGGCCTGTTCGATTGGCTTAATTCATGGGCTTAATATTTGTATGAAATTTACTCGCTAAATAAGAATGTAGCTTGCTACTCTCTTAGTTGTGTTACCAGATTTTTCTTATTGATTCATTTAGAAAAAACAATGGGTAACAATGTTGCTACTTTATAAAGTCTCTTAATCGTAAGATAGCAAGCCCACTCGAACTGGCCTATAGTTTACATAAACTTCTTTTGGAAAGTTATCGTCTACCAGTCAGACTGGTGGTTTTGCTCAAACATCTTTAGGGCCCAACCTACTGCCGATGCGAACAATTTTTATTACATGTATCATATCAATTTTGTTGCATGTCAGCAGCGGAAGTCCGAGCGGTTTTAGATTGGATACTAAAATGTCATGGAGTTAGTAAAAACATTCTTATCAAAGATCATCTCATAGTTAAGTTTAAACCAGTGCCAACACATGTTCTTGCATTGATTTTACACATGTTGGTAGTGGTTTAAACTTAACTATGAGCTGATCTCTGACTGAAAAAGTGGCCATTAGTATCTTAAGTTGCTTCATCAATAGGCCTGCTCGAGTGGGCTTACTAGCTTATAATTAATATAGTTCTTGTTAATCGAGCAGGCCTAATGTAGCAAATGACCGTTCTACAATGTAGGATGAGGTTATAATAAGAATGCTGTTTATATAGAAATATAGATGCAATTTGGAGAAACCAACGTATGTTGTGGAAAATAGGTCTGTTTATGCTTCTATGCGTAATAAGAACACTTCTGCAAATGTATCCCGACTGACAAACAACGTCATGGAGTACATATCACAATATCAACTTTTGTATAGGGCCACACATAGACACACATTGTTACCAGAAAAGCATTCATAATAGCCTTGTCACACTACATGCGTAATCTAGTTTAAATGACATAAGGTCGATTTTTAAATGTCAAATTTGTATGAATTTAAGAATTTAATCTAGAATTTTTTAGAATTTAATCTAGATTTCGCATGTAGTTTGACAAGGCTATAATGCATGTGAAATCGAGCTGAAATGATATAAGGTCGATTTACAAATGTCATATCCCATACAAATTTGACATTTGAATCATATCCCATACAAATTTGACATTTGAATCGACCTTGTGTCATTTCAAACGGAAATCGATCGATTTCGCATGCAGTGTGAAAAGGCTATAAAGTAGTAAATTTGATTTTTTTTTAAAAACCACGCCTTGTCACACTGCGTGCGAAATCTAGTTTAAATGACATAAGGTCGATTTTAAAATGTCAGATGTTATAGCCCTGTCACACTGCATGCGAAATCTAATTGAAATGACATAAGGTCGATTTTCAATTGTCAAATTTGTATGGGTTCTGACATTTGTAAATCGACCTTATGTCATTTAAACTAGATTTCGCATGCTGTCACATTGTCAAATGAATATTTTTTAGAAATAAAATTGATCGAAATACTGGAATTCGAATGTCAGATCACATACAGAATTGACATTTGAAAATCGACCTTATGACATTTCAGCTAGATTTCGCATGCAGTGTGACAAAGCTATTACATCCAAATACGTGAAAAATCAATCAACTCGCTCCCGAAGCTGGGTTGCACGGACGTTCTGCACTCCTCATCAGAGCGTGACCATAACTATATGGTGGATAATGACACATGGGGTGAACTAGATGGAACAGAAGTTCAAGAAACAAATGCATCTCCATAAATATTCACCACTCATTGTTCTTGTGTGTTCGTGGAGAGAAAGTGTTGAAAACCCAACAGCAAATGGTAACGTGAAAGGTTCAAGGTAGATCATAACACTCTTCAAAACATTTGGTGGTGAGATTTTCGGGTGCATATAGACCGTATGTGTAAGTTTGCACAACTTTAAATATATATATACGACTGATGACAACATTGTAACACCAAGCACTCCACACAGAAGCGCCACTGATGATACCTTCCCACACAGGATGATGGAACACGATTCATACATCTTCTACATAGAAACACATTAAGACAATTTAATCAAAACGATTGGGTTCACTGGCAAAGTTAAGTAACCCGAAATGTTAACTCATTCCTATCGACATTCGAAAAGGACGAAACCCCTAAGTCATCTCTATTTTAACGTCTATCCGGAATTCCACGGATGATAATCAGGAGCGTAATCTTTAGTGGATATTTCAATGTATATACGGTCGAACCTGGATAAGTGGAACCTGCGTAAGTGGGACATTTTTGATGGTCCCTGCACGCTTCACACAAAGAAACCTCTTTAAACGGGAATTTGAACCTCTTTGAGTGAGATTGATTTTTTCACGATGTACTTCTATTATTGGGGAAATCTTACTCGTTTGCCTCCAGGAGTGGGATTTCGCTTTCATTGTGGACCTCTATATGTGCGATCTTTTCAATTGCTCTGTTAGTGATATTTCATAATAGGAGAGATATTTATTGTGGCGTTTTTTTTTTCATTTTTTGACTATTGGAATTTCGTAGAACGCTTGCTGCAAGCCCTCGTTAAATAAAATAGACCTTCGCATAAGTAAGTAGAAAGCTTAAAATAATGAATATCTGCGATAAGTTGAAAATTGTTCTAGAATTCCGAAAAGGGAAGAGTAAGATAGAACTTCAAAAACAGTCGACGTACCAAGATCCTTAATATCACGTATGCTGCTAAAGAGTTACTCGATATATGATGCTTCGTTTGAAGAACAATGTAAACTAAAACGACTCCCATGAAGTGGAAGATCGTTTGGTGACATGGATAAAAATTGTCAAAGTAAAAATGTTCCAATAGGCGAACGAGGAAAGGTTTTACATATTGATACATCTTTGGGTATCTCTCAAAACGTCGCAAGCTTTACCTCTTTAAGTGGGGCAACAGATAAATGGGAAACCCCTATAAGTAGGAATAAACGTACAGTAGCTTGAGCCCCCTCTTATCCAAGTTCGTCTATTATTGCAGATAGTAAAACGTTTCGTTGATCAAGAAACCATTAGCACTTTAAGTCGATCACATACTGAAGCGATTGTCGCAGTCGCTGGGCAAAATTATCAAATGAGAGCATAAGAGGTGGTATATGATCGAAGCTCCGTATCCAGTCTCCACTTGAGGTGACTAATACTAATATGTACTAACTTGATACGACTGTCGTAAATATGTTGTTGGTATTCTTCACACAAAAATATTTTACGACCATGCGACAAAAAATTTGAAAATTAATTAAATCTATGGGGTAGCGAAATACTAGCTTAGAAGGAGAAACTCGCTGGGTTCTTGATGTGATATATTATGAAGATCTTATCACAATTTACGTAACATAAAGACGAGCTTGGGTAATATCAGATGCGTTTGGTTGGGCTTATATGCTTTTCGGACTGCATGCGAAATCGATCGATTTCAGCTTGAAATGGCATAAGGTCCATTTTCAAATGTTAGACTTGTATCAAATATATATATTGTTCGACCTTAAGTTATTCCAGCTCGATTATTCATACAAGTGTATTTTCATACAATTGAATTTTAACTATTTAGTAAAATTATATTAGATTTTTCTTACACATACATTTAAGATAAACCCACCAGATTTATATGCACACTTGATTTGAATTTAAAATAGGTTATTAAGATGTCTTTAATAAAAAATATGGCTGTTTTTCTTTAAGACTGAATAATTAAGCTGCTATAACGAAAATCTAAATAAAATGTTAACATTTCACTCAAAATAAAAAAAAATCGTTTTTAAAATTGTCGCCAATACCAATATCAATGTGTGTGTGAAAACAAATTTTGAAAAAAAAAAATTGGGACTTAGTCTGGATCCAGTGTAAGTCAAAATTATGGTTATCGAGGCTAAGTCCAATAAAGTCAACACAATATTTTTTGCAAATTTATTTTGATACATATCAATATATGTAATCGGTGACTATGTGAAAAAATAATTTTTATTTTGAGCAAAAAATTAAATTGTTATTAACGTTTTTGTTATCGCAGCTTGTTATCCCGGCTTAAAGAAAAACAGCTCTAATGATCTGCCTAATGGGAGAATTATTTTATGATTTAGAATTTAGCCCCATTAATATATATACATGTGGGAATTTACAACAGAATTCAAATAACGCCCGAAAATAAAAATGTACAAAATATTCAATGTAAACAATCCAAACGTGAAATGCGGAAATATTCCCTTCATAAGGAGTTCTGCAAACTATCCAACATCGCATACCGATGTATATGTTTGGATAGTCTTCGCTATTTTTGCTGTGGGATTCTCTCCCATGTTCGTTGGCGGAGGGATGGATGAGGTGGTATTTTTTAAGTTGACCTGGCATCTCTGCCACCCTCCGTTACTTGAAAAGTATCAAAAATCCAGATGTATAAACTATTGCAACATAAGAACTGCAAGGACACATGCATGGGTGGTGGTGTGATTAATACACTTTTGCCATATCACCATCACCGTAATGAGAACAGGAACGTCGAACAATTTTTGGCAGCACGAGAGTGAGTGATATAGAGAGCGAGAAAGAGGGGGAGGATTTGAAAGACACAATACAAACGAAACGAACGAAACGAAAACGAAAAAAGGGAATTATATATTAAAATAACAAAGTGTGATGATATGATGATGATGATGATTCTTCAGACAGGGAGTGACTTGGGAGTGAATTGTATTAAAATAATTGAAAAAGTTAAAGGCACACGCACACACAAACATAGATTTTGTTGTATCCTTTTCTGTTCAAATTGCGATTTGTTCCATTTCGCCGAGTTACTTTGAATTTTCGTGAGTGGGCTGAAAGGCGACCTGGGCTCGAATATATCCGTGGCTTTTCACTATTAATTCATGATTTTTTTCGTTCACTTCTTTAGGATTTTCTTCGCACATTAGTTATGTATGTATCATAGGACTTTTCAATTACAATTCGAATTGGAATTTTCATTTTTGTCGTTATCCTTTGATCGTTTTAGTTTTTCGACTTAAGTACGGCTTGTTTTTATCGACTTCGAAATTATGTTAATTTCATTGTGGAATTGTTTTATTTCTCCGTCAGTGTTTGCAATGATAATTGATTGTTCTTATTAGAATTATTTTATTTTATTTTTTTACACAAGAACACACACACAGAAATTCTTGTCTGCGGTTTCAATTTACTATTACACGGCGAGGACGACCGTAGAACAGAACTTTACATTTTGAGCAGCGAACAAAGTATGAAAATTTTTCTATTTAACCCGGTCACACCCTCAATATACAGGATAAAATACAGGATTCGATTATGCGTACGAATACACACAAAAAGCAAAAGCAACCATACAGAAATGAGCATAAAAAGGTAGTGAGTGCTACGTACACGGTGTGTTGGTCCTTCATCGCTGGTACGTCGTTCGTTCCTTCCTTCGTCCTTATTTATGCTGCTGCTATTGCTGGCTACACGTCTGCATGAATTACAAATTGTCCTCTCACACTCTCCCTGTTGCTGGCTCACGCTCTCACTTTGCACACATGTATTCTCTCTCTTGGTCGGTGGTCCTTGTTTTTTGTGTGTAGTAGTTGTGGTGTACGGTGTTTGTAGAATCCATGTGCTATTTGGTTGCAGGCAGGCAGCAAACACTTAACACTGTTTTCAATGAGAGTGGTGAGTTGTGGTGAACTTACTGCTGTGGAAATCTTTGCAATGCTACCTACAATCATTGTACATCTGGTTTGTCCACAGTTATTCACAAAAGTATTCCACATATGGTGGGTGGGTGGAATTTCCAACAAGTCTTTTTAACGGCATCTGGAGATGTTTATTTATTTTTATTTAAAGTGAAATCTTTGGAAATGTCCACTTTTGGGTTTACACACTACTGTAGACCCAAAATTATATAAAAACACAAAGTTTGCGATTCTTTTGAAAATGGACACGATGATGGACATCCCTTCTTAGCCTACATGCCCAATTTCAGCAAGCTACTATCATGGGAAGGCGATTCAAATGTCAGAAATCGAGATTTCGGCGTCAGTCTAAAATGACCAAGGAACATCGCCTTTCCATCATTTTAGCGTGATGTCATTTTGCATGTGGATTAAGAAGGGAAGTCGTGATTGTAATCAGTAAATCCGATTATGTTTTTGACTATCACCCTCGCAACGCGAAAGCTCGCTTTATTTTCTATACATTTTGTTTTTCTTAAAAAAAAACGCAATCATGAAACATTAAGAATTTAGGGCTGTTTTTCTCTAAGCCGGGATAACAAGCTACTCAAAATAAAAAAATATTTTTTCACATTGTCGCCAACCGATAAACAATAGTATAAAAACAAATGATTTGTGTTGACTTTTTGGGACTTAGCCTCGATAACCATAAATTTTACATACACTGACCTGGATAACTAAGTCAACACTTATTTTAATTTAAAAAAAAATATATATTGAGTGAAATGTTAACGTTTTATTTAGATTTTTCTTATCGCAGCTTAAAAAACAGGACTTATATATAGAAATAGTATGGCATATAAAGATAAAGAAACAAATATCCTTATCACACTGCAAACTAGTTTAAACGACATAAGTTCGATTTTCAAATGTCAAATTTGTATGGCATCTGACATTTAAAAATCGACCTTATGTCATTTCTACTAGATTTCGCATGCAGTGTGACAAGGGTATAAGAGAAAATCAAATTTTTAAAACTGTTATGTTGTTATATGTATATTGTTTAATTAAAAATTTTCATTCTTCTCCTCATTCAATTTTTATTTGAAGATTATTTCATAATGAAACAACGCTCAAAAGAAATTACATCAAAATAATATTTTGGATATAAGATGTGATAACTGCAAAAATTATCGGTTGCTTCTATTAACAGTCTTGTCACACTGCATGCGAAATCAATCGATTTCAGCTTGAAATGACATAAGGTCGATTTTCAAATGTCAAATTTGCATGGTTTCTGACATTTGTAAATCGACCTTATGTCATTTCAGCTAGATTTCGCATGCAGTGTGACAAAGCTTTCGTAAACTCTGAGACAATAGCTAATAGCCTTTTCACGCTGCATGCGAAATCTAGCTGGAATGAAATAATAGCCTTTACACACTGCTTGAAATGACTTAAGGTCGATTTACAAAGTCAGTTCCAATACAAATTTGACATTTGAAAATCGATGACTTATTTTTCTCCTATAATTTAGACACATAAATTGTTCATGTTTTTCTTTTTTTTTGCGTGTTTATATGTTAGATTTCGAGGTCGATTTTTAAAGAATTGACCTGGAGGTCGATTTTAAATTTAAATTTTGTATGGAAAAAGTACTAGATTTGAAGTCGATTTGGTTCGAAATCTAATTAAACTAGATTTTCCCTGCAGCCTGACAAGTCTATTAAGTAATTGTAACACTTTCAAAAATTTGATTTGGTTCCTCTTCCACTTTTTGTGGACAGACTATGCGATTTTTATTTTGCACATAAACTTTTTGACAGATCACAAGACCCAATAAGATAGTCTATAGGGCCTTAATGAGGCTTGGTCACTTGTCTGACGATTTCAGATTTCAGCGTTTTTCAGATTTAATACAAGAGCACTTAAATTCCGTTTGATCTGATTGGCAGCATTGTCGTCTGGATAGCAGCTGTTTTCCAATTTGACATTTCAGAGTATTTTTTGTGTTTGAGATGCGTCAAAGTCTTTAATTATTGTGTAAATTATTCTTGTTATCATTTACGAAAAAAGTAATTTATGGTGTTTTCCGCGAAATGCGTTAATTAGCACTATATTTATTGCCCTTAATTGCAAACGAAAGACGAAAACAAATGCTTAGAAGTAGAATTCGCTTGGATAGTGCTTGAAATGCCGAGGAATAAAGCCAATAAAAACGATCATTGTGAGGCCACTACTCAAAACATTAAGGAAGATTACGGTTTGAGCACGAAAGTTGCCTTAGGACGTTTACATGATGAGATCGATAAAATTGTTAAAGAATATGAACAAAAGTGGAAGGAGGAGAAGTATGTGGTGGTTGTTGCGAATTGTTTTGATTTTGCCTTTACTGTTCCCCTTTCCAGTTGGTATCGAAATATACGTTCAGCATTTGTAAAGCGCTATGATAGTCCACTGGGCTGGTCTTCTATTGCGACCTCGTTGCTGACCACCGTGGCATTACTTATCGCCCACTCTTATTTGGCAGCATTGTGTTTGGCAGCTATCTTATCTTTGGATTTATATGTTGTCATACGTGAGAATAATCTGCGTCGCACTGAAATCTACCGTAAAACACGCTTGATATTGGATGATTTACGTTTGGCAGAAGAACTTTCGGCAGATTGGCAGGCCTCCAACTATCCCCATACTTGTTGCCCCTTGTCTCCTTGTGTATCCCTGCAGTGGACCTATAGGGATGGTGTTATAGTCAACTTGCCCTGGGCCTTACTGGTGAAGGGCGATTATATTGTATTGAGACCTGGCCACATAACACCGGGCCCCTGTTCAGAAGTGAATGGTAAGAAGAGCTTTAATGCTCATGAAATCTATGGAGTGTCGCATGGCGAACAGCCGCCCATGAAGCCAGTAGCTCGTAGTCCTTTGCCGGACATGGTGTGCAGTCTGGAGTCTACGCCCTATTTGAACAATTTGAAATTGATACTGGAAAATTGCTCCAAGAGGCCGCCCACAATTTACAATCAACAAAGATATTTGGTAATTAGTGGTCTTCCTTTACCATTGTCCATTAATAATATCAATGTTTTGTATGTTTTAACAGTTGGTCACCAAGTACATACAACAATGGGGTTTCATATGTGCCATCACCGTAACGCTGTTCGTCGGTGTTCTAAGACTACATGGTTTCGGTCTATCCTCGGAGAATCCCCATCATGAAACATGGATGGATGTGATCATTGAATCGCCAGCAGCGGCAGTAATTCCACTATTGCCCTTAATATTTCCTCTCCTGTGGATTTCTATGAATCTTTGGGGTATTGCACGGTTGCAGTGTTTCCTGCGAACACCTCAACTAGTACTGGGCAAAGATTCAGAGAAATCCTTCGAAGAGGATGACATGCCTGCCTTTGACTATGAGAACTTAGCATTGCACCGTTCGAAAGTGTTTCGCAATTGGTTGCAGCTGTGGCGTGGAAACAGTGAATTGTTGGCTCGATCCGCAAATCTGGTGCAAGTTTTAGGTTCCATTACAGCCTTGTGCTGTGTAGACAAGAAGGGCATTCTTTCGTGGCCCAATCCAACAGCCGAAAAGGTATTCTTTCTCCATGACACTGATGAGGATGATCTCGAAGAGAAAAGTTGCGAAACATCATTGAATTCAGAGAGTGATATTCCCGATCATGCGGTGCACAAAGGTAATGGAATAGTGGCAGAGGTATTGGATTTAACGCACGATCAGCATTGTCCCTTTCGGCTTGAGTTTGATGATCAGGAATGGAAGAATCACATCAAGTCATTGAAACCGTTAGGTAAGCAAGTATTCGAATGGTAATTTAAGTCTGAATTGGTCTCGACATCCTGGTAAGGATTTCACAAACTGTTCGATTTTGATTTAATTGTTATTAACGAAACTAATGTATTTATATCCCCTTCCAGGTCTAGCCATACTATTGAATACCTGTTCGCCGTTGACCCATGTCCATTACGCTCAATTCTGTGGACATGTGACCGCCGTCGCCATGTTAGATAAAGACCTTGTTCCTGTTACAAATCGGTATGCGATCGTAGAGTCCAGTATGAAAAGCTTTTTGCATGGGTACGTTGTTCATTTTCATTTTATTTAGTATTCCGTTTTCATTTATTTACACTCTTCTTATTATTTCACAATTGGTGTTTACAGTCCCTGCACTTTGACTTTTATTATTTCAGAATGATTACACCGTGGACATGTGTCCACAATCAACAATTTTCTTCTTCTATTTTCCTAAACATATCCTAAAATTTATGTTTATGCTCCTCCAATTTGCATCTAATTTATATGATTTTTCCATCAAAATTTTCCACAATAGTGCTATAGAAAATTATCCACAAAGTGTATATAAACAACTTTATTATCGAAAAAAGTTTCGCTGCTAGATTTATTGATTTGCTTAATATTTGATTCAATGGTGGGTGCTACAAATATATTTCCAGCCCTGTGCAAGGGGGTCTGTAACAACGCCTACATGTCGATTCTTCTTTTCGCTACTCAAGTAAATTTCAGAAATATTGAATGGAGTATCTCTGTTGTCGATTTAAGGTTCTTTGTGTATTTAGTGCGGGACCAATATCTAGAATTGTATTCAATTTTTGGTTTCTCCTCTCAAAGTACGGCCTGTTGAATTTGTTATTTCGTTTGTAAAATTTTGAAACAAGCACCTCCTTTGTATAGATATTTTCCATCTCACTCAAACAAAGAAACTTTGCAATTATACAAAAAACAATTCACTATTTAACAAATGAAATGTACTTATTAATCGGATGAGGCCTTAACTACCTCCTTAGACTTAGCGCTATATTTATCAATATCCTTGAAAAAATAGTATAAAAATAGTATAAAAAAATAAATATAAAAAATAGAATAAAAATATGGCCTGCAAAAAAGTACTTTTTGCATTAAGTGGTCGTTTTCCCCTGGGTTAAAATATACACATATCAGAAAATGCTCTATGTGTATAGATTTTGTACTCATTGCCTATTTAATATAGAAGATGGTAGAAGAAAAAGTATATCTAAAAACTCGTCAGGATTATAAAATCCATTTTTTATTTTCAATGTAAGTATTTCTTTCGTTTCCGACGAAAACGTTTTATAAAATCAGAGGGTTAGCAAATTAAATTGAGTGGTAACAATTTAAATGTCCAGAGAATTATTTATGTACATTAAGAACCAAGAACATTACGAACACAAAGTGTTGTATTACTCAAACAACGACATAAACTGTTCAAAAACACTAACCATGTTACAGGTCCGTGTTTAGAAAAGATATCCTTTAACATGGATGCTATACTCTGCCCTCTTTTCCACGTAGATCCGTTAATATAACGCTCGATTTAAGCGACAGTTATTTGACATCTTTAGCTCTTGATTAAATCTAACGGAGCTTCCTGAAAACGTGGGTCATTTTAATTATTCTAATTTTGTATTTTGAAATAGTGTAGAATATTTAATTGTATATAACCTTAAGGGTTGTTATTGTATTTCGTGTATTTTAATTTTTTAATTATTATGTATTTGTAGATTTGAATATATTTAGCTAATGTAACATCGTAAACTATTTTTATTTTTTTGTATAAATCGAAGGATTAAAATTACTTGATTATTTTATTTCCATTGTCAGAATATGAAAGTGGGTTTGGGGATTAGTCCAATAACTTTATTGGTCTGTTACAGAGACTAAGTTCCATTAAACGATACAAAAATCACTCAATTATTACGAGAAATCTATATGCCACAAGAGTTTATAATTTGCTTGGTCTATAGAAGAGCACACAAAGAGTTCGTAGCTAAAATATTTCTTATCTATGTTTTATAGATTTTTTTAAAATATGTTGCAAAAACTGTCCCTTAATCCGAGTTCTTACCAAACCTAAATGTGTGAAATTCGTTACGATTTTTATACACTCCACGAGAGTATTATGTCCGTCTGTCCATCTATTCTTGTAATCAAAGTACAGATCGCAATTGTAGCCAGAACAAAATGAAACTTTGCACAACGAAGTTTTTCGGGATAAGGACGAATGCTATTTAATTTGAAGAAAATCGGTTCAGATTTAGATATAGCCCCCATATGAATTTCACTCCCGATTTGACTCTTTTCGCTCTAAATACCACCTATTTTAACAGATTCTTTTCAAAATTGGCAAAACATCTTATATTTCAACTAGAAACACTTGTGGTGAAAATGTGTTAGATCTATATATAGCTCCCATACAAATTTCGCTCCCAATTTGACTTTTTCCGCTTTAGAAACCATATATTTTATCAGAATATCTTCAAATTTAGCAAAACATCTTATATTTAAACTAGGAAGACCTGTGGTGAAAATAGGTCAAATCGGTTCAGATTTATATATAGCTCCCATTCAAATTTCGCTCCCGATTTGACTTTCCGCTCTAGAAACTACATATTTTAACAAATCTTCTTCAAATCCTGCAAAATATGTTATATTTTAACTAGAAACTCCAATGGTGAAAATGGGTCAGATCGGTTCAGATTTATACATAGCTCCCACACAAATTTAACTCCCGGCTAGACTTTTTCGACCCCAGAAACCACGTATTTTCACCGAATTTCTTCAAATTGAGCATAACACGTTATACTTGAACTGGAAGAACCCACTGTGCAAGTGGATTACTTTATTCCATGTCTGGATATAGTCCCGATACAAATATTCTTCTCGATTTGACAATCAGGTCATAATAGCCTATGGTTACACAAATCCTTCTCGTTTTCACTTTTTTACCGAATTGAAATGTATTCGGATAGAAGTGAGTGTATCATATAGTTGGCCCCGCCCAACCTTACTTGTTTATAAATTTCTTTGTTCCAGAAGAGGTATATTTGTAGTATTTAAATGTTCTCATCAGAAATTTGTTTTCTATATTTTTAATAAAAAGTCGGGTCAAATAGTTCGCATTTCTAGTAGTTCCCATTCTGTTTCTTAGTTCTTACCATTCTAAATGTTTAAAATTCGAATTTAAAAATCGTTTAGATGATCGACTCATTAACTTAATTTTCTAATCATTATATGTTAATTAGTTTAGTGGATTTTCCATTTTGCATTCCGTGGCATCTCTGATTTCCTCTCGATCATCACATAATTCCCGCAACGATGATATCCACTAGAATTTTTATTTTTTTTTTGTCAACATTTCCTTAATTAGCCTTGATATGTGACACATCTTTTTAAATCTCAAAATATAATGTGGAATAACGGCTTAACCCGACAAATATATGTTTCAATATTTTTAAAATTGAATTATCCCATCGACTTAATACTATGTTGGCCATAGGCCATTTTGGGGTTTTTTCAGTTAAACATTTTCATTTTGGTATTTTACCATAATCTTTCAAAATATGTAATCACAATTTCCCTACCTCCACTATATTCGTAAACGTAAATTTTTAAAAGCTTTTTTTCTCCAATATGAGAAACTGGCGTTTGGATCATTATTATCATTATATTATGTCGACGAATTGTCCGTATAACTTATAAAATTACTTTTGTATGACGGTTTAACCAACTGAAACTTTCTTGCTAGTGGCGCACCTCATACAATTAACAGCCTAAAAGTCAATATTCGTCAGATACTGTATCTGAAGTAATTGGCCTGTAGATCGATCTAATACCGGTTTTTGGTTAATTTTATCGTACCTGAAGGCTCCTCCTGACATCCCGTTTAAAGCTACATCCAGAATTGGGTTCTAAACAATCTAGAGGCATTGTCGGAAGGCGAATTCGCGTGAGAAGAACGAATCGTCAAAATTGAAAGTGTATTACTACAAATCATTTATACTTTTGGATGTATATATGTTCCTTTCGTATTTTATTCGTCTTATGGTGTTTATTGATAAGGCAATTAAAGTATTAATTCAAATGCAATCAAATGTCTATTTTCAACTCCCGTAGTCTTACGATGTACGTAATGAGATTTTCTTAAATTTGGTCATATCAGTAGTGTTTCTTCTGCATTGTACCTCAGTTTCATTGTCGAATGACAACTCCGTCGATTTATGTTGATATGATTCACTACATCATATTTATGGCTGTATCGAAATAGATAATTTCGTTTTCATTAACCGCTATCTCAGGTTACATTGATGTTGGTTAGAGCTGGGAATTCATTGTTAGTTATTCTGACAAAACCCTAAGTAGTCGGATACACTCGAGTTTCCTTTATTTCTTCTGATTCGCTGTGCCATATCAACATGTCGATGAGTGTAGTTAAAATTATCTTTCACTAGCACACGATGGGATTTGTCCGATTTTTAAGATTGCCAAATTTCCATCTTTGCTAATGATGATTTTTTTATTTTTTTTAACAATTTTATAATTCGATTCGGTATAGGTCCGATTGTTAAGATTGTCAAGTTTTCATCTTTGCTAATGATGCTAATTTCGTTAATTTTTGGAACAATTTTATTATCTAATACTTGTGATTTTCAGCACCACATCACTTCTCTGTCATGCTTTATCAACCTTTCATGATTATTTGAATTTTATACTTCCAATCCTAATAATATGTACTTTACTGGAATTATCCAGATTCTTCCACACCCAACACCCATTTCATCGTCAATAATCATAAAATGCACACACACAGTACCAGTTCACGGTTGCGTCCACATTTTAAGCTTTGCGGTTTACAGAAATCCATGACATTGTCTGAATTTCTCACTCGTTCGTCATTAACACAATTTCACAACACCACCCACAGACATATTCAAAAATTGGCATTCACGTTTTGTTTCGTTTTTGTTATTTATCTAGTCTTTAGTTCTAAGCGTTATTTTGTTGGTGGTTATTTTTTATTCATGATTAATCAAAGTATCTCATCCTGTTTGAAATTATTTGTGGTTATTCATTTCGTTTTTTGGTTGTTATTTTGGAAATCCTTATTTTTCGTAAAAAGCCTTTCGCCTTCTGTTTCCTGTTCTTTTACCAAAGAAAATCGTATTTTTTTTTGAAAAATAATGTAAAATTTGTGATTTTATACTTTCCACCGACCACCACACATACTTACATTACACATGTGTTGCGTGTATGATGTAGACGGTGCCTGTGTGAACTGGCCAAACAGATTGGTTTCACCGATCATGCCACAGATCGCTTCAGTTTGGAGGGACAGCTGGCTACTTACAGGCATTTGGTAAGCAACTACTTTTTAAGCCAGAATAACCTGCTTATAACTGTCTCTCTTTCGGCTGTATTTCTAAAGCAACCTGATGTGGTGCGCCGGGATATACGTTTCGCCCGCCAATTGCAATTGTCGTCCAAAGTAAAGGTGCCGTTTCCGCATTCGTTGTCGGTGGTGATGCGTGAAAATCCTGGTGGTTATTTGTCGCTCTTCACCCAAGGCACTGCCGATATCATACTGGATTGCTGTGATGATTTCTGGGATGGTGTTGATCTGCGCCCCTTGTCACCGCAGGACCGTAAACGAGCCTTGGATTTCTATCAACGCAGCGCCTTGACCGCCTACTGTACCGCTTTCGCTTACCGACCCCTGAGGCATGGCATAAATGGCGCTCTGAGTGGCGGCCCTAATAACTCTGGAAGTTTGGCGTATCTGGAATTGCCACCCGAGTCGAAATTGCGCATGCAACACGTGGACAAAATGCACTGTGACTTCGAGTGTGGCGGCGGTCATGGCAAGCTGAGTCACAGCATTAGCACGGATTCGTTGTTGTTTTCGGAGGGCAAAGAGGACGACATTACCGATGTGGAGGGGTGCTTCGAAATGCAGTGCCATCAAGTGTTCATAGGCATGGTGACAATGCAGTATCAGGCTCAGACAGATATAGTACAGTTAGTGGAACGTCTGGAACGGGCCTGTATACGGTTTGTCCATTTCAGTAAAGAGAACGAATTGCGGTCCCGTGTTTTCTCAGAGAAAATGGGTCTGGAATCCGGTTGGAATTGTCACATCTCACTGTTGAGTGAATCGGACGACAAGTCGTCGGGCAATGCGGCGATGCAATCGCCGAAAACCACGGGTAAAACAGATCTCACTACCAACGTCAATACAATGTCGACTCAGACCAATCCTCCCATAACCTCGAGTTCTCATGTTAACACAAATATCACAGCCATTACAACCACAACCACCACAACGACCACAAGTTGTACTACTAATCCGACCATTATCGCCACCACTACCACAACCACCACCACCACTACCAACTCCACCTCCAATAATCGTTCATCAGTAGAGAATGACTTCATACCGACCTCCTCCACCACCACCACCACAGCCATTATAACGACAGCTTCAGCTACATCAGACATTCATGATAATTCCATTGCAATCAATATTTTAGGTAATGTTGCCACGGACGATGAATCATCCGACATGAATTATCTCCTGCCGCCTGTGTCCAATCTAGAGTCTTCCAAAACATTGAGCACCTCAGCGCCCGGTGCCATATCCAATCACGACTGCACCCTGTTGCATGCCACCAATGACAACAACAACGAAACCTATAGCAATGCCAGTTTGGCTGGCTCCCGGGAATCCCTAAACGATCGGCGTCGTCAGTCACAAGACTCAGCTTTGGATGAGAATTGTCGTTCCATAAGTATTCTAACCGAGAGCACAGAGCAAAGTGCTCCGGTACACTTCGATATGTCGAATAGAGCCAAGTTGCCACGTGGCATTGAGAATATACGACCGCATTTGGAGAAGGTGGACAATGTACCATTGCAAGTGTCCCTGTTCACCGACTGTTCGGCCGAGGCCACAACCCAAATGCTGGAAATCATGCAGTCCTATGGAGAAATTGTTGTGTGTCTAGGCTCCTCGGCCAGCAATGCCAACGCCGAGATATTTTTGCAGGCCGATTGCAGCATAGCCGTGGAGCCTTTGTATCCTCAAGTGTGTCAGGATATAGAGGCCTACACCGAGGCCAATATCATTAACAACAAATTGAGAGCAAGAAAGAAGGTGGCCGCCGCGGGTGCGGATGCATTGGGTGTGCAGGATGAACAATTGGCCGCGGAAGAACTACTTGAGACGGGCCAATACGGAGGCTGTTCGGGAAATGCACGGCCCATGCAATCGCCGGGCAATACAGTGTCGCCCATTTACTTGAGTCGTCTGATGAACTCACTGCCCTGCTCCATATCGGTTAAGCGCGAAGATCCCCTGTCACTGGTGGCCATCATCGAACTGTCGCGGCGTTTCTCATCCGGTCTCTGGAATTGCATACAATTTTGGGCTTGCTGTGCAGGCTCCTTGTCGCTAATCAACATACTGAGCGCCTGTCTATCACTCAGGCCCATACTCACCCCACTCATGGTAATCTATCTGATGTCTATACCCGTACCTTTGATTTCTCTGGCTTTGGCCCACATCGATTTGGATCCGAAAATAATGAATAGAGCAACGGGCAAAAAACAGACCGAATACGATTCAAGGGTTTTCGGGTTTGTTCTGTGGTGTTATGGATGTAAATTTCTGACGCCCGTGTTAGTAGTGGTGAGTGGAGAATGTCCTGAATGATGAAGGGTGTTTTTGTTAATTTTTATCCTTTCAATGTAGATTTTGTCCTATTGTGCATTTATGGATCATCCATTCAAACTTATGGATGTCGAAGAAGACGACAAACATATCAATTTGGATATAGCCCGCATATTTTCGGTGCTGGGTGTGCTATTGCATTTTGGTAGGTGGTAAAAGTCTCGTTCATTTCCTGTCAGTAGCAGCATGATATTCATTTGTTGTTTTTGTATCGCAGTTACGGTGTCTGCTTCCTTTGTCCATCGCGATCACTCGCTGTGGCAGAAGAATCCATTTCGCAATAGCATTTGGGCCCTGAGCTGTGCTTGCATACTCGTCTTTCATGCGCTGGTGTGCGTTGGGCAAATTGTCCTCAACGAGGAGTTGCGCGATCAAGCCTACGAGGCGTGGCCAGCCATTGTGTTTATATTTTGTGGCAGTTTCATAAGCCTAATTGTCTCGGAATTTTGTAAATGGCAAGAAATAAAGTAAGTTTCATGTACCTTCCTCTAAGTTCTTCATTTTACGACTTCAATTATCTTTTTCAGAGTTAATACCCGCTATCAACGACGTGCTCGTTTAGATTTTGGTACTAAACTGGGTATGAATTCTCCATTCTGAGCATGCAGACTATATACTATTTTACGCATAAAAGACTTTCGTTACGAAGCGAGCAAGTGTGTTTTATTGATCACACATTCGTCGCGTTGGAAAACATCCATCATCTTCATATGGCCAAATACTTTTTGTTTACGTTTCTTCTGTCAACTGTGTTCAATTTCCTCCTCTATTCGATTTAATTTATATAATAACATTTTATAGATTTAACGAACGAACATAACGTACATACCTAACTACACATATATATAAATACGAAATTGTATAGAAATTTAAGTACATAGTAGTAAGTAATACATCATAGTACATAGTAAGTAGCAGTAGGTAAATAAGTACAACCTAAAGATGCATCATCATTTATACGAATAGTTGAAATTTGTATCAGTGGTAATCTGTTTTTTTTTTAATTCATTTGTACTTACTTTTTGTTTTTATTTAAAGATTTACAACAAGTTTTTTTATTAATTTTAAGTACCTTTTGTACATAAGATATTTTATTTTGTCTTTTTAAATAAATGTATGTATGTAAAATAAATAGTTTCACTATTACTTTTATTCTGTACGATGTTAAAATGGAATTAAATGGGATAGTCCTCTCCATTATACTCTGATATACATGTGTACACTCACTGATTCACACTACAAAGTCGTTAATTATATTTATGCGTAAAAAGTCTCTAAAGAAAAATATTGTGTAGAATCTCAAACGAATTCTGATGTCCTAGAAATTTTGAAAAATTCCACTTTGACCCATTTATAGTGCCCCAATCGAGTCCAAATGTATGACCGTATGTATATATAGTATATATATTCCCATACAGGCCTACATATCGGGGGCTTATATTCATAAGTGGCTTTGAACTATTTTCTCGAAATGAGTTTTTGATGCCAAACAATTCTTAGAATTGTCCTATAAAATTGGAGAACAAATTTTTTTCTAAAGACTTTTTTTCAATTTTTTCTGATTTGGCTATCCACTCACATGTTAGTTTGTGACTGCAAAAGTAGCTATGAACATAAAAATAATGCAAATAAAATAGTTCAACAATGGAGCAGCATATAACCGAAGGTTGTAATTCGCTATAACGATTTTGTTTAAAATTTTTTTCTAGATTTAGGGCATATCGTACTATCACATTCCATCATTTCGCCGTTATCAGGCTAAAAAGGATACATAGTGGCTGTAAAGTCAAAAATTATGAAAAGTATTTTTAGAAAAACCCGCATAACTTTTTATTATATTGAGAATATCAAAATATTTCTTTGGCATGTGATTGCTGACTTCATGGGGAATATTTGTTTCAAAAAAGTTTCAAAAGCCTGAATGAAGAAAGTTAAAATATAAGCAAGTGCAACCGCGAATTCTGGATTTTTCAACAATTGCAACGATTTTCGCGACTGACTACATATAGTTACAAGCGACATTGGTTATTAATAAACTAACAAAAATTCATCCAGATCCGTTGGCTAGATCGCGAAAAAAATTAAAAAAAATTATTTTAGCCATATTTCCCGCGAAAATGAAAATGTTCCAAAAAAATATCCAATTTGTATTTTTGTTATACCGTGTCCTACACTTTTTGTTTTTATACACTTTTTGTAAAAAATTTTAAAAAAGGATTTGATAATGGTACCAATCTGCCGGATGAAGCTGGAATCTTTAAATTCGTAGAAGAATGATTCATAACTCTTAAAATTAAGGAGAATATCAGCTTTTTCGCTCTCCTGAAAAGTTGTGTTTTTGTTCATAGCCACTTATGAAGAATATAAGCCCTCGATAAAAAAATAGAGTATTCATTCAATTTTGTAGCACACAATCAGTTCATTATTTGGAAGATGCTACATTTGTCCGTTTCGCAATGTTGTGGTGGGAGGCAGACCGTAAGATTTCCATTGTGATAGTTTCGCCATATTAGTGATCGAATTTTTTTCTTCTAAAATTTTCGAAAAAGTTTTCCGGGAACATTGTACAATAGGCCTGTTCGATTACTTACTAGCTTAATTTTTGTATGGAATTTAGACGCTTAACAAGAAAGTAGCTTACTACTTTCTTAGTTGTGTTGCCAGATTGTTCTTGTTAATCCATTTAAGAAAATCCAATGGGTAACAACGTTGCCACTTTATCAAGTCTCTTAATTGTAAGCTAGCAAGCCCAATCGAACAGGCCAAATATCTCAATAACTATGCTAGTTATAGAACATTTTTACTATTTAAGGTTCCGTATATTTCTGTGTGTTTCTATAAAAGTCAGTTTTTCCAATATTTTTATTTTTTTCGCTTTTATTTTTATTTATTTCTTCGGGTTTTCATTTTGAAAAATTTTGGATTTTTTCCAATCTTTAACCTTTGATAACACCATGCGACAGTACTTTTTGGAGCTGAACAAGACTATATAAACGTGAAAGTAGACTTCATATATAGAAGCACTGTCTAGTCAGATTTCCATTTGGTGATCTTTCCTTCCTTTTTAGAGGGTTTTTAATTTACAAAGATTGCAGATGTGTTAATAATTTATATTCGTATTTTTCCTAGTCATATAAAAGCGATATGGGTATCAAATGAAAAAGAATAAAAGCTGCTAAAAATACTTCAAATTCCATGTTTTTCGCCCATGTGCTGACAATCGCATTTCGCACGACATTTGCGATTACGATTTCAAATCGCCAATTAGGTGTGATGAAGTTCACAATCGCCAAAAGTTTGGCGACTTCAACTCACAAATGCATGGGAGAGTGAACGCAAAGTGAACTTATGCTTTTTGAGTAAATGAATTTAAAAACTTATTAAACAACGACGCGCAAATAAACTTTCACATGTTTTCTTTATATATTCTCATAAAATAAGACTGTTTTCAAACAATTTTTCTCAAAAATATAAAATTAAAATATGTTCCTCGTTTCATACTCATTTCTGTTTTTTGTTTACTTTAAAACTGGCGAGATAAAAGTGAACAGCTGATCACATGGTCTTCGAAAAAATGGTGCCGCACAAAAAAGAAATAATAACCGGATAATTTATAAGGTTACTTTCCCTTGATTTATATAAGTAATGTAATTATGGGTTCTTATTATTATAAAATCACTGAGCTGTATTTTTGAACATTCAAGTGCACTTTTGTGATCAAATTAAGTATTTTCAAGTAATTAATTTGAATAATTTTGCAATGATCTAATCGGTTACCCGATTCTGTATAGAAAAGTGTCCAATATTGTCAGCACTATACAAAAGAAAGAAGAAGAATGTTATTTATGGTTTCGCGCTTATAAAAATGTGAGTATAATTAAAGGAATAAATAATTAAAAAAACAATAATATACTGTGTTGCGCACAAATTATTTAGGGCTCCGGAGCTTTTTTAAGGCCAATACGCTTAACACGAATGCTGCCGGCATCTTTTGTTTATATAAATAAAAATTAAATTTCCTTGTTTACCTTTTTTGACAAATCAAACATATGTTTACATGTTTCGAACATATTCACAAATCGCAAACAAAACGCGTGAACGTCATCACATGTCTTAAATAAATTGGCGAGTTGAAAGTCGCAAGTGATTTTGAAAACGCGTGATTCTCATCACATGGGCGTTTATCTGTATTCATTTAGCATTAACAGTCATTTCAAATTTCTTACTTAAAAATAAAAATAAATAAAATTTAACTTTTTAAGGGGGAGAACTTGAAATATCTGTTAATGCTAAACGAATACAGATAGATTCATGAAATTCGAAGTATTTTTAACAGATATTCTTCACTTTCATTTTATAACCATATGACCTTTGTATGACTTGCAAAAGTATCCTTTGGAAATTAAAAGTCCTTTAAAAAGGAGAAAAGATCACCAAATGGAAAACTGAGTACAAAGCTTTTCTTCATACACAAGACCATGGTCCATATACAAGACCATGGTCTAGCTCAGCTCCAAAGAAAACATTTAAAATTGTCGCACGGTGTAACTGACCGAGTTATCGATAGTTATTTTTATACACTCCACGAGAGTATTATGTCTTTGTGTACTTGTTTGTAACACCCAAAAGTTAGCGAGATAGACCCATTGTTAATTATAACGATTGACTTAGAATCACTTTTTGAATCTATTTAGCAATGTCCGTCTGTCTGTCCATCTATTCTTGGAAGCAAAGTACAGGTCGCAATTGTAGCCAGAACCAAATGAAACTTTGCACAACGAAGTTTTTCGGGATAAGAACGAACAATATTTAGTTTGAAGAAAATCGGTTCAGATTTAGATATAGCCCACATACGAATTTCACTCCCGATTTGACTCTTTTCACTCTAGATACCACATAATTTACCAGATTGTCTTCAAAATTGGCAAAACATCTTATATTTAAATGAGGAAGACATGTGGTGAAAATAGATCAGATGGGTTCAGATTTATATATCTCACACAAATATCATTCCCGATTTGACTTTTTCCACTCTATAAACCACATATTTTAACAGATCTTCTTCATATCTTATATTTTAACTAGAAATACACAACATGAAAATGGGTCAGATCGGCTCCGATCCAAATTTCGCTCCCGGCTTGACTTTTCCAGCCCCAGAAACCACGTATTTTCACCGAACTTCTTCTGGAACTGGAGAACCTACTGTGCAAGTGGGTCACTTTATTTCATGTTTGGATATAGCCCCGATACAACTATTCTTCTCGATTTGACAATCAGTTCATATCAGTCTATGATTAGTACACATACAAAAATCCTTCCCGTTTTCACTTTTTTTGCCTTTAGCTTTTCCTTACTTTTTATACCCTCCACCTCCAGGATGGGGGTATATTCACTTTGTCATTCCGTTTGTAACACCTTGAAATATTCATCGGAGACCCCATAAAGTATATATATTCTGGGTCGTGGTAAAATTCTAAGACGATATAGCCATGTCCGTCTGTCTGTCTGTTGAAAGCACGATAGCGGCCGAACGAAATGAGCTAGGAGGTTCAAATTTTTCCTAAATGTGTCTTATGGTTGTAGATCGGATGGACGAAATCGGCCCAGAGGGAAAATTTTTTCCCTCACAAGGACTTAAAATACCCCTAATATTTAGAGTATTTCAGCATGTTTTTTGAACATATTAGCTTGTATTTTCTTGATATTCGCAATGCGCATTCCTTTTATAGCATAAAAGGCCACCATAGAGATATTTTTATTTGTAGGGGGCGAAATGGGACAAAAAGGGATAAAAATGGTACCTTCCAAACGACAACAGATAGAAACACGAAATTTGGCGTGTACATTCCTCTAATAGAGTAGATAAATAATATAAAAGATAAATAAATAAAAAGTAAATTCGTACTTTAAAGGGGTTAAATGGGGCAAAAGGGATAAAAATAGTACCAACCTTACGGCTGCACCTAGAATAGTGAAATTCGATATATACATTCCTCTGATTGCGTAGACACGTAAAATAAAATTACTTTCCAAAATTCGTACTTTTTGGGGTTCAAATGGTAAAAGGGGATAAAAATAGTACCTACCAAATGACAGCAGCTAGAATCATGAAATTCGGGGTATACATTCCTCTGACTGCGTAGACACGAAAAATAAAACGTTTTTTCCAAATTCGTACTTTCAAGGGATACAATGGCTACAGGGGATAAAAATAGTACCAACTAAACGAATATAGCTATGATGAAATTCAGTGTGTACATCCCTCTAATTGTGTAGATAAAATAAAGAGGTTTTAGATAGTCGTACTGTGAGGGGCCAAATTGGAAAAAGGGGATAAAAATGGTACCAACAAAATGACCACTGATAGAATCATGGAATTCGGTGTGTACATTCCTCTGACTTGCATAGCCACGTAAAATATTCCCAAATTCGTTTGTTGCTTTTACGACAAAAAATGGTAGAATCATGAAGTTGTCTTATACTGC
This sequence comes from Polietes domitor, assembly GCA_947397865.1. Classification (NCBI taxonomy): domain Eukaryota; kingdom Metazoa; phylum Arthropoda; class Insecta; order Diptera; family Muscidae; genus Polietes; species Polietes domitor. Next base: position 25,686,738 of record OX377620.1, on the reverse strand, counting down.
GTACGTGAGAGATAAGGTATTTTCAAAATTTATACTTTTGAAATTAAAATAGGATGGAAATACAACCAACCAAACGACTGTAGCTGAAAATACACTCTCTATCCCCCAATATTTAGGGTATTTATGATTGCTCCCTTATATATATTTACATATATATTTACTTTGTGAATTGAAGTATTATATCCATTATATATATAGTATACAAATATTGGCAGCTTGGCTTATTAATTAAATTTCTTATTTTCATACAGTTACAATTTGTTACGGACATCCCTCTTGTAGCGTGGAAGCACCCCAAAGAAAATAAAAGTTTTAGCGGGCGAAATGGGACAAAAAGAGATAAAATATGGTACCAATGATACGGCAACAGCTAGAATCATGAAATTCGGTGTGTATATCCCTCTAATTGCATAGACACGTAAAATAGAGGGATTTTTCGAAATTTGTACTTTTAAGGATATAATTAAAAAGAGGGATAAAAATGGGACCTACCAAACCGCTGAAGTTGAAATCATGAAATTCAGTGTATACATTCTGACTATGAAGACTAGAAAAAGGTTTTTTTTTCGAAATTTGTACATTTGGGCGGAGAATGGGGTGAATGGGGATATCTTTAAAATTTATACTTTTCTTATCACTTTGTCTGTATCTGAAAATGCTTCTTTCTAATGGCGACTGACAATCGCCAAATATTTAGTCATGTTCACTTTCACAATTTCATCATTTTATTTATATATAGTAGTCGATTTTAAACAGTGCGCATAAGTATACATTATAGTTTGAAATAGTAAACAAATATAATAATGCGCATAAAAATATCACAATTTTCGTAATATGGTACTGTGCTTCTATGTAAAGTCGACATTTTTTAATCTGCTGGTAATACTGTGGAATGCACTCCGTGGTGGAGGGTATATAAGATTCGGCCCGGCCGAACTTAACGCCTTCTTACTTGTTTATTTTATTTTTCTTTTTTCCAATAATATATTCAGATATCATATATTCGGATATCATACACTTGTCCTAAACATATTAAAATGGGTCGAAATTTTTCGTATATTGTTTCGAACAAAACTTACAGAATTATTTTCAACAAAATCGATTTGAAACCACTATGAGCCGTAAAGCAATGTTTGCCTTATCTTAGATTCAGCAAAATGTTCGATTCAAAATGTAATCTATTCAAATTAGCATTTAGTTAAGGCGAGTATTTAATTTGTCGTATCAAAAAAATTATTTTATTATTTTTCTCTTTTTGTCTTCATGTCGAGAGATTGTTATTTCTAACTTGTTTTTGAAAACAAATGCAATTTTCTGGAAAACACCTCTGAGACATAGATTATATTTGACTTCTGATCTATACGAAATTTTATTAACTGATAACTGAATCATTTAAGATGAGAATACAGCGAACACAAAAAGTGATTTCAAGTTGATCTGGAGGCTTGACGGCGTCTTATTAACCTAATTTGCACTTTCATTTCTTTTATTTAAAAAATTGTAAACAACAAGTTACGCATTTTGATAGATTTTATTGTTATACTTAACAAAACAATTAGAAACGAATACAAAAAAGAAACATTATATATGTATGTAAGTAAGTAAGTAAGGTATGGTCCAATCAATGCCCATGCTTCTATATAATATACGCCACATATATCTAACTGGTGACATTATATAGGAATACGTTGTGTATATACAAAAAAGCTACATAAATAAATTCGCACATTCGAAATAACAAACATACATTCATATGGTATGCGGTATGGTATGGTATACGACGACGGGTGAGTTGCACTCTTGCCCCGTGCTGTTTAAGGGCTCTCCTCCATGTGAGGATGTTGGTGAACCTTGAAGATATTGGAAAGTTCGTCCAGCAAAGTCTCCGAACGATAGGCCACACGGATGTCGGGTACATTGGTACGTGTTATATCGTTGCCGGGAACACCTTCGCGGGTATAGTTGGGTCCAAGCCAATGTTGTTTCATCTAAAAAGGAGCAAAAATATGATGATTGAGTGAACACTCATCGAAGATGGGATGCTTAAATGCTTACCATGTGGGGAAAACCGCTCATCGAAACACTGTTACGGGCCAATTCACACATATCGCATGAGCTGAGCTTCCAAACCTGAGCTGCAATACTGTATTCTTCCATGAGAGGTTCTTTGGTGAAATGGAACTGTAGCGGATCATCGGTAGACAGTGATACAATCAGACCACGTGCCAAATACTCAGGCAAAGGATTGCGATGGTAGTTGAGGAACAGCGAATTATTGGAGAGCGGTGACATGGCAATGCCGATTTGAGACAAATAATACAAATACTGGAGAACAGGTACTTTGCGCAACAGCAAACCATGGGAAATATTCTCAGCCATCAAGTAGCCACAAACCAAATGCTGCACAGGGCCGGCTTCACCGCAATGGGGCCGCAATACGAACGTATTCAAGCCGCGTTCCCTTTAAAATTAAACGCACACATTAGTTATTAAAATGGATAACTGTTATACTGTCATACTTACTTTCTAAACTGATTCAATACCGCCATATTGGCATACATGTAATAGATATAGTATGCATAGGGAGGATTCTCATCGTCTGTCCATTTGGGTGGCGTGGTTATATCGCCATCGAACAGAGGATTTTCAGGTTTAGACTCATCGTCCACCGAATCGAAGCCGATGACATAGCGCAAGAAACGATGCAATTCAGGATGTTTACTGGGCTGGCTGGTGGCCTCGAACAACGGTAGAAATATGTTATCCAAAATATCTTGGAATGAGGTCATCAATTTGTTGGATTTGAAGATATCACTGTAAGAAAGTGGGGTAAAATATATCATTGGGATAGAAGAACAATCCTGGGGGAAATATTGTATAAGTGAAATTAAGTTAGGCCCTAGTTTCTGAAATTTAAATCATTGAAATTTTCCAAACATTAATTTCACTTTAATTTTTTCCAATTTTTAAGGAAAACTCTCTTAAATTCTCATCATCTCCTGCGAATACTTACTAAAGACGAGGTATTTGTATAAGCCAGCGAATATTGGTCGAATAGACATTATAGTCAATGGCCCATTTAGCCAATTTCTTCCACTCATCACGCGATTTGCCATAAATGGATAAACGCAATTCAGCATTTTGATACTTCGACTCTTCCAAATCAAAAGCGACCTCCTATATTTCAGTTACAAAAAAATTTCATTTATAATTTAAACGAAAACGAATTAATCGAATCAGAGACATCACCTTTATAATATGCGCAAAATATTTGCCATTCAAATAGTTGTCCGTCTTCAAGAAGACCTCCCTCAGACGTGATTCACCGATCGGATTGTATTTGGCATTGAACTTATCAAAACGATGGAACGTATTACGATCGGCATGTACGTCCAACATATCGACGGTGAGGTCATACGTTGTCAGATTCATCGACTGGAACACTTGGGCCAATGTCATTTCTTGGCCCTTTGTGACGGTTACCACTTCGTTGGCGTTGTTTTTGAGCGTTTTCTTAATGAAACGTAATAGGTGTTTTTGATTCATGCACGAAGCTGCATGGATGTGAGTATCCACTTTTCTGTAGGATAAAGAAAAATAAAAAAAAACAAAGAAGAAATGAGTTAATTATTTTTAATAAGATTATTTTTAGAAGATCCCGATCACGGCGGAATATAGATATTGTATTCGACAAAAGATGAAATTTTCATAAAACTCTTTATATGGCGAAATTTGCTAGTAGTGTGAAACTGTTCTTTGATTCACTAACATTAAGCGATTGTGTCCATTTAATAAAATTTACTATAAATTCGAAGCAAAAGAAGTATTCGACAAACATAATTTTTCTACTCTTTCCCGCACAAATTGGTTATGTTTTCGTTTTATTCTTGTTAGACTTTGCAAACAAGGGAATTCAAGGAAATTAAACTTCAGTCGATATAATAAATTTAATTATTCATTATTATAAAATGGGAAAATCTGAAAATTTTATTTCAGAAATCGTTCAAACACCATTATATTATAAAGAAATATAAAAATGAGAAAACATTGTTATACAAGCCTAGAACTGGTCGTCCTCTAGAACTTACAAACGCAGGTGAGCGCAGAATATTGCATGAAGTAAAAAAGAACCCCCAAAGAATACGTAGCCATCATCAAATTGTTCACTAATCAAACAACAAAAAAACTAAAAAATTAATATAATTTCCATTGTCTTGGCTTAAGCCGCCTTTTGACGAATGAATATTTTGTTGTAACCTTTCATTATTATTGTGCTAAGCAAATCCAAAGAAAACGTGTAATTTTACACAATTTAAATTAAAATTTCCCCATCTATTAAATCCCGCCCATTTGTATATTGTCTAAGCAGGTTACAAATAAATTTACTCACACAACAATATAGGAATCTCGTCGAATATAGTCTGAAACAGGTTTTAATTTAGTATAGGAAAGGTCACGACCACTTTCCGCCCATCTCGGTGTAGAATATACCCTAAAACGGGTTTTTATGGGAAGTGTCACGGCCACTTTCCGCCGATCTTTGCACAACTATTTACACTAGATCTACTCACTCAAACTTTCAGCACTCTAGGTGTGATAGAACTGACAATATTCAATAATAGGTTTTTACTTCGTATGGGAGGTGACACGCCCACGTTCCCAATACCGCCCATTTATGGCACAACTACGCAGGTTTATGCTGGATGCACTTAAACAAAATTTCAGCACTCTAGGTGGCATAGAACTGGCAATATTCAATAATAGGTTTTAACTTCGTATGGGAGGTGTCACGCCCTCTTTTCCATTACCGCCCATTGTTGGCACAACTACGCAATTTGATGCTGGATTCACTCACACAAAATCTCGGTATTGTATCTGTCATGGAACGGATTTAGGGTTTGCATTTTCCCGTACTTTTTACTTCCCGGGAAACGGGAATTATTTTTTCAATTTCCCGGACAGCACGGGAAATCGTCAACATACTGTTTACCTTAAGTTAAGCTTATTTTTTCAATGAAACATTCACATTTTATTAAAGTAAAATAAATATATATTTCACATCGAACATGTTACAGAATTCATATAATAAAGTGAGATCATTTCAAACATCTTTTCAAGATTCAAAATTAAGTAAAGATCAAATATTTCTTATTTTATTAGAAAATGTGGACGCGACGGACTACGATCTTTCACATTAATATTGAGTAGAGCATTAAATGAAATTTTTATTCTTTATCATGTCGCTTCGAAAACTTTAAATTCTTTATTTTTGGCGTTCGGATACACGCCCAAAATCTATTTTTCCCGGATTTTAATTTTTTTCATATGGAGCTTGACAGGCAAAATTAAAGTTTGATTTGTGCTAAATTACTGTCCAATCACTTTTCGTATTATTTGTACTTTAGATTGCATAAAACTAAAATGCAGCATAAGAACCGAACAAAAACAACGTTAAATGGTCATCTTATCGTACGTAATAATAAAAAATACCGGTCAAAAAACAAAGTTGAAATATTTGCTTTATAAAGTTACATGTGGTGACTGTGCTAAATTCGTGTCCACCACTGTACATCACTACTATGTTTTGTCAAAGACAATAGAATTCAAAATTAACTCGCAGGAACCTCTATTTTCTGTTGTTATGTGGAAAAGTCCTCTGCCTCGATTTCGCGACATTGAAATTTTGTTGGTAAAATCATAACCAAGTTTTCAAGCACAAATTCTGATTCCTTTCCATAACTAAGGGCCTGTTTTTGTAACTTGAATTCTATAAAACGTAGATAAGAAATATTTTAGCTACGAGCTCTTTGCTTGTTTTTTTTATAGTAAAACGACAATAAGTTAGAAAAACAGGCCCTAAAATGTTTCCAAGAATTTGCAATAGTTTTTTTTAAGTTACAAATTTGTTTATTACTTATTCCATAGACAGTCTAAGAGTCTTTGAGATAATAGTACAAACCTTATGTTATAGAAGTCCCGATGTGGCACCGCTTTTTGAGAGGCCAATTCTCTCAATTCATTAAGTAAGACGTGCAGCTGGAACTTCGACGACAAATAGCACAAACGGCGATAACAAAATGATTTTCTAAACAAATAAAATTTAATTAGACAAAATAAATTTAATTAGACAAAAAATATAAATACTTACAAAGGTCCATCGGCAATCATGTTACACATGATTTGCATATCATTGCAAAAGTCCTTGAGTTTGGGATAGTTTTGGATCATAGGATCCTTGGTCTCCTAAATATATAAAAAAAACAATTCAATTAAAACAATTTCAAAACATACCCACCCACAAACATTCAAAAAACTCACCTCATTTTGGAAAACATTGTAAACACCGTCTACGGCCCGAATGCTATAATTCTTATCGGGTGGAAATTCAAGGTCCCATGGATCGCTGGTTTCCGTCGGTGGGTGTATGGGATGATCTACGTTCATATACGTGGTGTGTTCGTACAGTTTGCCATTTGGTGACCGCAAATTTCAAAATTCAAAGTGTTGGTTTTTGTGGTTCGTGTTGTTGGTGGTGTTTTGTCGCGGTGCGTTTAAAAAAAGTGCAATTACATTGCAATTTTTTGTTATCAAATTTGGATGTTTTTTTTTTGGTTTGATATTGGAATTGGTTTTGGAATGATTCGTTTCGTATCGCATGTGAAAACAAATGAAATGGATTTACATAAGTTAAAGAAAATCGTAATTACTCAATAGACATACATACAGACAATAAAATAAAATCACACATTTTTAGTAAAATGAAGAATCTTCGTAAAAGAAAAAAAACAAATAAAAAGAACAAACCACATAACAATCGATTGACTTTATGGCGTTTGTGTTTGCCAATTCCGCAAAAATGTTGTGGGATGCAAACATGTACATACGTGTGATGATCTTGTCGCTGCTGTACAGATATGGACATGTTGAAAGGTGTAGCAACACATTGGACGACAATTATTCAATATTGTATTGTTTCTAAAGCCCCATCACCTAGTGTTGTTTCCCCCAAGTGCTGTTTTATTTTTTAAACTGAGTTCCCTAAATTTTATATTTTTGACGCACAGTTTCTACAGAGATATCCTAAACTATCTACTCAAAGAAGGGCCGATATGGCCTACTTAGTACTTTAGATATCATGTCGATTGGTATAATAAACGATCGGTGGGCCTGTCTCGATTTCTTTTGAGTGTTACAAACAGATGCACAAAGACATAATATGGCTGTTTTTTCTTTAAGACTGCAATTGCCACAACCTAAATAAAAAATTTAAATTTCACTTAAAATAAAAAATTCTTTTTTAAAATTGTCGCCAACAGCAATATCAACGTGTGTGTGAAAACATATTTTGAAAAAATAATTTTCTGTTAAAAAATTTGGACTTAGCTTGGATAATTAATTATCCAGTGAAAGTCAAAATTATGGTTATGGTGAGGCCAAGTCCAAAAAATCAACACAAAATTTTTTTTTTTAATTTGTTTGTATAGTTTGTTAGTTGGCGACATTGTGAAAAAATAATTTTTTATTTTGAACAAAAAAAAATTAATTAATTTTTATTAAATTAATATTATTTTTTTAAAATTGTCGCCAACAGCAATATCAACGTGTGTGTGAAAACATATTTTGAAAAAATAATTTTCTGTTAAACATTTTGGACTTAGCCTGGATAATTATCCAGTGAACGTCAAAATTATGGTTATGGTGAGGCCAAGTCCAAAAAATCAACACAAAATGTTTTTTTTTTGAAAATTTGTTTTGATACAAATATTTATAGTTTGTAGTTGGCGACAATGAGAAAAAATAATTTTTTATTTTGAACAAAAAAAATTTTATTAATTTAATTAATTTTTATTAAATTAATATTATTTTTATTATCGCAGCTTGTTATCCCGACTTAAAGAAAAACAGCTCTAATATCTTGGTGGAGAGTATAACAAGTGGTAATAAGTTGTAAAGAAATGCGAAATTTTAGAGGAAAAGGCTTTCGGGAAATTTAAATTTTTGGTCACCTTATTCTAACGTAGGGTGTGATATAAGGCATTAAATTCTGCAACTTCGTTTGGTAAAAACAATTCAAAAATTTTGTTAATTTGTACAAGTTAAGTAGATCCTAACAGTCTTCAAGGGTGGTTCTCCTTCTTTACAATAGCTTAACCCCTCGAGGACAAGGACATCAATTTAAAAAAATTTTGGTCATTAACGGGTTAAGAAATTCCAAAAAGTGAGTAAGTACCAGGAACTCCATCATGAAAGTTATGGAACGTGTTACTAACACCATTATAGATTAATAACAAGTAAGGAAAGGCTAAAGTCGAGCGGGGCCGACTATATAATACCCTACACCACTCCCGGCGTATATTCCTCGCCTTGATTACTAAACCCAGGTATTTCATGGGACCAATTTTATGTAGTTCATATAAATTATACAGTTACTATAAATTCATCTTTAGTCAAATTTAACGAATACGGTAATAATAAAGTAATTGATCCAATTTTCCAGCAGATATTCCGGGTAAAGTAAATATAACATGATATGGAAAAAATGATCAAGATCCAATGATAAATACAGATTATACAGACGGACATTAGAAGGCGGCCTCTGCCAAAACATGCGCCTATATATTTCTCATTCACGGTAGGTATTCGTAGTTGAAACATATAATGATCTGCAAAATTTGATGAAGATCCGATGTAAGGTGTAGTTTCTAGAGCTGTAATAGAGCAGAATGGGGCCCATTTGGGTTATACCAAAGTTTGGACATATGGGTATCTCCCCAACAAGTATGGAAAGGCTAAAGACGGACTGCGTCGACTATATGTAACACCCCACTTTCTATCTCACTACGATTCAATTCGGTAAAAAAGTGAAATCGGGAAGGATTTTTGAATCCTGTAAATGTATGTGTTTGGAAAAAAATGTTAAATCGGAAATGACATTTGTATGGGGGTATATTGAAACCCGAACGATCTGACCCGCTTTCACCATGTATGTTTATTGGTGAAATATAATATGTAAAGTTTGGCTAAAATCGGTTAAAGATTCGGGAGCACCATTTGTATTGTGGATATATCTAAATCTGAACCGATCTTACCCACTTTCTGCATAGATGTTTCTAGTTGGATTATAAGATGTTGTACTAATTTTAAAGAAAATCGGGTACAATATGTGGTTTCTTTCTAGAGCGGAAAAAGTCAAAACGGGAGCGACATTTGTATGGGGGCTATATCTAAATCTCAACCGATTTCCTCCATATTCAATACCGATGGTCCTTGGCCAGAAAAAATAACTTCTGCCAAGTTTCATGACAATCGGACAACAATTGCGACCTGTAGAGTGCGAACAAGCTTAGATAGATATTTTAAAAATCGAAGAGGTAATGTCTTGATTTTTTATATTGAACTAGAAGCAATTGTCTTTAAATTCGCCAAAAAAAATATTTTATCTTCTACCAGAAAAAAGTTTTAATTTTTTTTTAAATTAAAATATGAAAAATTCCCGACTTTCGATCCAACCTAATGTCTACAATTTCATAAAATTTTGAAAAATTTGATCTACCGATTACTTTGACTTTGAATGGTAGAATAACATTCATTTTGATTTTTATTTTCAAGTTTATATTTGACCGAACAAAATTGGAAAATATTAAAAACTTACTTCCAAAGTAGTGAATCTTTAACGCAAACTGTAAGAAATTTACGTGGACAATTTTCGTGCTTTCAGATTAAGCTCATTTTCATCTCGGTGGCTATGTCAATAAGCAAAATTGCCACATATGGGGTTCAGAGAACCCACACGTGACTATTGAGAAGCCAATTCATCCACAATGAGTCATTGTTAGGTGTGGATTTTGAGCTGGTGGCATCATTGGGTCATGTCTTAAAAAATTGGGTTGATTGGATGAGGTCAGCAGTACTAGCCGGTCGTGGAAGTCAAAGTTCAACCTTTCCAATAAAAGCACACTGAAAGAATTTTCCTTCATAACATTTATGAAGCGAATTCATAAAAGGTTTTTCATAAATTTAGAGAATTTTTTCTTAATATCTATGAAAAACTCATAAGTAAAATGGCATATTGTCCTGGCTCAAGACCATTTTGCATCTATATTTAATAGAATTTATTTACAAATGGCATGGTGATATTTATTACTTGGCTGCAGACTACCACGATCATGATTTCGACCATGTCAAAAGTCTTTTCAAGTGGCTTCGCAGCGACTTTTCAACATCAAACCCGGCCTCTATAAGGAGATGATTCTCACAAACGAACGAGAAGCACAACTCACTTGCCGAATTTGCGTTTAAAAAATCGCACCAAGTAATAAAGCACACTTACAAGCATCTCATTGAGTTGCATATGTGAGAATGTGTATATGCAGGTATAGTTACCCAGCAATACTTCTGCCGTGCCAACGCTCATTTGTTTTATTTTTTTCGTTTGTATGTTTCATACAATTTTTCATAAACATTTCATATTTCATAAAACAAAATTGTTAAATTAGTGGAACTTAGTTTCATAAGATCAAAGTATTAAAGAAACAATTCTTAAATATTATGAAATATGTCATAACCAATAAAATATTTGTGTTATGAAAAATAATGAATTATTATAAATATAATGAATTATTTCATAGTTTTTATGAAATGTTTAATTTTTAGTTTAATTTAGTGTGTCGACTTTATTCGTTGAATGCTAGCAATTCTCATTTGCACTCTGTTAACCCTGACATAAGTATAAACCCTGATTTAGGTGAAAGACATATTCATTGCAAAGACTCTCGCAGTGGCGGTGTGTGTTGATTGGTTAGCCAACGAGTCAGACCTTTTTTTGCTTCAGTATAAATTATTGCTATTTATGAAACTCTTTCATAATATTAATGAAGTTTCTTCATAAAATCTATGAAAATTTTCATACGTCAAAGTATGAACCCCGATTTAGGTGAAAGACATATTCATTGCAAAGACTCTCGCAGTGGCGGTGTGTGTTGATTGGTTTGCCAACGAGTCAGACCTTTTTTGCTTCAGTATAAATTATTACTATTTATGAAACTTTTTCATAAAATTAATGAAGTTTCTTCATAAAATCTATGAAAATGTTCATACGTCAAACGTAAAGAAAAATAATGAATTTTAATGACAAAAGTTCTTGGAATGAGAACTGCATATCTTAGTTTCTAAGAAATGTTTCATAAATTCTATGACACTTTTCATTGATTTGTGCTTTATGAAACAGGTTTCATACATTTTATGAAATGTTTTGTAATGAAAATTTTCACTGAGACAAAATCATAAATATTATGAAGAAGTGCAGATATTTGAAAAAATAATCAGTACAATTTTATAGCCGATTCTAATTTAAAATTTTAAGTGGCCCATCCTATATATTCCTTTTTTTGTCCCCTCTATCAGAATTCGTTGCCAGAATGATTTTATTTTCGAAAAGTTTCATTTTGTTCCGCAGTGTAATTTGAGCAACTAGTTATTCTAAGGCAATAATACAAATTTAAATTTTAAGTCCTTTCAATTTTAATCGTTTTAAAAATATTGGACAAAAATGTAACATGATTTTTAGAGGTGTTTTCAGGGTCGCTTAGCTCACTGACGGCTTTAAGCCATCGACGAAATATTTAGCAGATCATCATTAAACAATCCAATCTTCGTTACTGGGTGGAAATTGCAGCCTAATGTACATACATCTTCCTGTCTTTGAGAAGGTGAACAAAAAAATAATTTCTCAAAAACCTTGTTGATCCTCTACAACTAATCCATACATTTAAACAAAATCCATTAAACAATTTATGGGAATTAGAACAAAAATTCCCTGTAGAAGCTATGTGCGTTATACTTTTCCTACAAAAGTAATTGTTTCTCTGACTTGTAATTTGAACAACAAAACTAAAGTTCAGTCATGCGGAATATTTTTTTTAAATGCATATCTGAGGTCAACGTTGCCTTCAGGTTGGCTGACTTCTTTATTGGATTAAATATTAAATTCTTTTTGACGAACGATGATTTTTGTTGTTTAATAAATTGAAAGGAAATTGCGTTGTATTTTTTATTGTTAAGTTATTCTCATTGATTTTAATATATTTGTTATTATTTTTATTTATTTATATTGCTCATTCATTTAAATGGTTGTTGACTGTAGCAAAAGAAAAACGTCTGTTGTTGTATTTATAGACGCAATAGAATTTTGTATAGAAAATTATAGCTAAGACAATTAAGGGTCACCTTGCAGTCATACGTTTAATATTCATTTTTGTTTTTTTAATTTTTGTCAACTGAGTATGGTTCGTCTTGATCCGATGCAGGACATTGTTGCTAAGATCACTGCACTACATAATGACATATGTTTATTTGCCACATTTGTTTACCGCTTAACTGTATTCGTTTGATCAATTGCATGATTTTCAAAATTTCAGCAAACACACTCTGTTAAATAATTTTAAACCATTTTTCAACTTTGGCAATTTTTTTGCACATTATTTTCTTTGGTAATCGTATCGGTTAAAAATTTACTTAGATACCGCATTTAGTAAGTAGTAAAACGCCGCCTTGTTTTTAAAAATTTGATAATAATTGACTGAGCTATTGAAGAATTTATTAATTCTATATTTTTGTAAAAATACAAGTTTTGGTCATTCTAGTTCACATCTCTCATTATTGTACGAATTGAGGACCAATAAAAATTATTAAATTTCAGCAAAACAGATAAAAATGGTAAACAAAAGCATGGCGATAATTTTAATAAAAATCACCAATTTTGGAACAAATTTTCCCCACTTTGGGAATTCGGGTATTTTTTTGGGGAAAATGGGGAATCGAGTATTTCTTCATCGTTTTTACATGTTTTGATGAATTTTAAGTATTTTTATTGGACTTCAATTTTGGAACACATTTTCCCCACTTTGGGAATTCGGGTATTTTTTGTGAAAAAATGGGGAATATGGTAATTTTTTCATTGTTTTCATCATTTACAAGAATTTTAAGTATTTTTATTGGGATTAAATTTTGGAACACATTTTTTCCACTTTGGGTTTTATTTGAAAAAAAAAAAAGAATGGGGAATCTAAATTTTAAGTACTTTTGTTGGACTTAAATTTTGGAACATATTTTCCCCACTCTGTGAATTCGGGTATATTTTGGGAAAATAATGAATCAGGTAATTTTCTTCATTGTTTTCATCATTTTGTCGTATCCTAATTATTTTTATTGGACTTCAAATGTGGAACACATTTTCCCCACTTTGGGAATTCGATTTTTTTGAAAAATGTGGAATCTAAGTTTTTTCATTGCTTTTATCATTTTCACGAATTCAATTTCAATTTTGGAACACATTTTCCCAACTTTGGTTATTTTTTGAAAAAAAAAAATGGGGAATCAGTATTTTTTCGTAGTTTTTAAAATTTTTATGAATTTTAAGTATTTTTTAATTCAATTTTGGAACACATTTTCCCGTCTTTGGGAATGTGGGTATTATTTAAATGTGGAATCTAGTATTTTATTCATCGTTTATATCATTTTGACGAATTTTAAGTATTTTTATTGGACTTCAATTTTGGAACACATTTCCCCACTTTGGGAATTCGGGTATTTTTTTGAAAAAAAAAAAATGGGGAATATAATATTTTTTCATTGTTTTCATCATTTTGACGAATTTGGAGTATTTTTAGTGCACTTAAATTTTTGGAACACATTTCCCCACTTTGGTTATTTGGGTAAATGGTGAATCTGATATTTTTCATCGTTTTTATTTTTTTTGGGAAAAATGGGGAATCGAGCATAAAATAAAAATCCCACAAACTCTGCTAAACCAAAAATACAATTCAATATTTTTGCTGCGTTGTTTAGGCTTTCCTCTGCTTTCTGAGAAACTTCTTTTCGTGTTTAACTTTTGTTTTTGGAATTCTGAATGTCCATATCTGTACATAAAACTAATGGCGCTTTTGTTTCTGGACAAAATGTTGCCTTGTCACAGGAAAATATTTGAAAATGTTGCCCTTTCTCCGCGTCCAAATTATGTGGTATTTCGAATAAATCCCCAAAAGCATTCCTATATTTTCGTATTATTTATCAGAAAAGAAAACGCCATAAGTGTAGTAAGAATGGGTATTTCCATGTATGGCTGGGCAAAATATTGACTAAACAAATGTATTCAAAATCAACAGTGATAAACTCAATTTCTGCTTAATATCTTCGTTGATCGACAGAATTTCAACCTTTTTTTAGATTTTTTCTTGGAAATTTTGATATAGTTTGTAAGTTGTTTCAAAAAAGACTAAGAAAATAGTGGTGCAACAAAAACCTTGTCGACGAGTCATTTATTTGTAACATTTTCTTATGTATTTTCGCTTTCTAAACTCGAAAACGATATTAAAAAATGTTTATGGCATTTTTATTTAACTTTTTAATAAAATTCAATTTTCGGCGAAGGTACCTTAAATATTTCTACTCTCATTTTGAATATCAGGTTATGTGTTAAATTAAAGGAAATTGTAAATCACACTTTCACATAGAAACAATAATTTGGGAAAAAAATATGTTTTTTTTTTTTGAAAAATATATTTTTGTTGGCACAAAAAATAGAAAAAAGTTGGAAAAAAGTATTTGGTTTTATTTTTAGTAGCTAACATTCTAACGCAAAACAATGTTTATTTGTAAAAAAAACTACACTGAAAGAATTTTCCCTTCATAATATTTATGATAATATTTTTTTTTATAAATTTAGTGAATTTTTTCTTAATATGGAATATTTCATAAAATTTTTTCATAAACATTTCATATTTCATAAAACAAAATTGTTAAATTAGTGAAACTTTGTTTCATTGTATTAATTAAACGATTCTTAAAGATTATGAAATATGTCATAACCAATAAAAAAATTGTGTTATGGCTTCATAAATATAATGAAATGTTTCATAACTTACAACTACATTTTTAGTTGTCGACTTTATTCGGTTGAATGCTAGCAGTTCTCATTTCTCCTATATTAAATCTGACATAAGTATGTACCCAGATTTAAGTCAAAGACATATTCATTGAAAATATTCTCGCAATGAGGGTGTGTATCGACTGGTTAGTCAACAAGTCAGACTTTTTTGTTTATATTGGAGACTTCAGTATAATGTTTTAATTATTAATATTTATGAAACTTTTTCATAACATTAATGAAGTTTCATTATAAAATCTATGAAAATTTTCATAAATCATATTAAGAAAAATAATGAACCAGTATGATAAAAGTTCATCGAATGAAGAACTGCATTTCTTCTAAGAAATGTTTCTGAAATTCTATGACACTTTTCATTGATTTGTGCTTTATGAAACATGTTTCATACATTTTATGAAGTGTTTCTTTGGCGACTTTTTAAAATCTTAATTTTTGTTCAATTTACAAATAATTGAATATTTTATTTTTGTTTGTAATAGCTGTCAAATATAATAAAGTCGAAAAGCAAAAAAATCGTAAAAAATAACGCACGATTTTTTAAAATTCCCTTACTTCTACATAAGGGTCATAACTTCTATATTTATTCAAAAGTGTCATGTTTTCTTCGTTAAGATGCCAGCTATTAAAAACTAAAACAATATATTCCTTTATATTTGTAATTGGACTTTTCGCACTATTTAAACAAAAAATTAAAAATCATAATTAAAAAAATATATATATTGTGCGTCTACAAAGAGTATCATAAATTCGACATTTATCCATAGATTTTTTTTACATATAAACATATATTTTTGCGTTAGAATGTTAGCTATTAAAAATAGAATAAATTCATTTTTCTCGATTTTTTTATTTTTTATGATTTTTGTTCATGCCAGCAAAAATAGATTTTTTGGAAAAAAATATTTTTTTTCCAAATTTTTTTTTTGTGAATGTGTAATTCGCAACATTTGAAGACATCCTAATTACCTTTAATTGAACATATAAGCAGGATCGATCGGACCAATTTATCCAAAATGAGAGTACAAATAATAAAGGATGAAAATTTTAATTTTAGTAAAGATTAAAGAAAAGAAATAATCCATAAACTAATTTTGGTGTTGATTTTATGAATCTGCATGCTCTCAATACACACAAAAAATATTTTTTTTCGGATTGGACACAAAGTTTGTTTTTTTTTTGTTGCATAGTGTAATCAAAACTAATGATACACGCTATTTCGATATGATGTCTAGATATTCTGTGTTTATGTTCAGCAAGATATCGCTGAGGAGGGCAAATGTTTCATTTTGTAGTCGTCGTACAAATTATCCTATTTAACGAGATTTTTTAAAGAGCTACCTAAAATCCATCAGTCGTCGTCTTTAAGCTATAAATACAACATTAACCCAGAATCCTAAATTTTTCTTTCTTCAAAACCATGGAAATACCCCTTATGTAATATGTTCAATGTATTTCAGTAGATATGTGTAGAAGTGAGTGCACCTTTTGTGTAAGGTGTTTATCTCGTATTATATCTTATATAGTTTTTTTATATAAATAATAATATACTAATATTGCTTATCGATAACCTACAACTACTTTGTATTTGCATTGGTTTTGGTTTTTTCAAAACTATTTCTTTAAAAGCTCGAAATTGTGGGACTGTGTTCTGTTTTTTTTTTGTACCAAATAAATTTCAACAATTTTCGAATGCAGAACACGACTCC
The DNA here is from genome assembly GCA_947397865.1 of Polietes domitor. Lineage (NCBI taxonomy): Eukaryota > Metazoa > Arthropoda > Insecta > Diptera > Muscidae > Polietes > Polietes domitor. The sequence goes on along the minus strand of OX377620.1, from coordinate 25,670,088 downwards.
CATAAGCACATACAGACATACATACATACTGTAAAAAAAGCGTTTGTTTTTTGTTTAGTGAATTAAAGGCATTTTCAGTAACGAACATGTTCAAACTTTGGTGTCCCATTCAATTAATAAAAGCAAGCAAAAAAAAAAAAGAAAACAAAATAAACAGAATAAAACAAAAAAGTTAAAAAATAAAAGTAAATAAATAGCAGAAGTGTTTCTCCAGTCGAACCGCTTATCGAGAGAGTATATGGTTTGATGATGATCATCCGGTTTAGCTTAAGTTACCGAACTAATCAAAGGATATAGAAGTCTTGTGGTTATTTTAAACTTAAGGAAGGGTTTAGGGAATATTGTTAAAATGGCCACAAGCTCAAAATTGTCAATAGTTAAAAATACACCAGAAATCATAATTTTCTTCTTTCCATAAAACACTAAGCGAGGTCACACGACACAGTTTAATCTTTTCATACAAACGGCGGCAATTTAAATTAGAAGGAATAGTGCTAAGACCTGGAAATTTCCCTCAGATCAAAAAAGTTTTTATTGAAATTTATCACACCTACAATATGCCGATTAGGCTTACTAGCTTAATATTTGTATGGAATTTGCTCGCTTAACAAGAAAGTAGCTTACTACGCTCTTAGTTACCGAGTAAGGTGGTGCCAGATTTTTATCTCTGATTTATTTAAATTTAAATGGATAAAAATGAATTTGAAGCTAGTAAGGCCAATCGAACAGTTCTCATGTAACATAAAATGGGTAAAGTCGTCATATATTTCTTATTTTAATATATACGACTAGCCGTGGCCGCTACTTCTTCGCACGTGAAATGCTAGTATTTATTGCATTTTCTTTTTGTAAATATAAAATGGTAATTTTTTGATCTCATGTTTCTAGATGCAGCAGGCCATTTTATAGTTTTTTGCACATCTTTATCGAAAAGTACATATTTTGTAAAATTATTATAAGTAACATGTGTTCTCACTTTTTCCCTAGAAGCGTGTACTTTATTTGATACCCCGTTTATGCCATTTCGTCCCGCATCTTCCTTATAAGTAAACATTTTGTAATATCCATTTATGCTCCGCGTTTACGTACTTATATGGCTTTACACCATTTTTATCCCTTTGTCCTCCTTAAAAGTACAAATTCCGAAAAATCCAATTTTACTGTACTTCTACATGATCAGAGGAATTTATGTACCAAATTTCACGATTCTAGCTGCAATACTTTAGTTGGTATCATTTTTATCCCTTTTTGTCCCGCTCGCCCCTTAAAAGTTCAAATATGCATTTATGTTGCGCTTTTATGCGGCGAGAGGAATTTATATACCAAATTTCACGATTCTAGCTGTAATTTAGTTGGTACCATTTTTATCCCTTTTTGTCTCACAGACTCCTTAAAAGTACAAATTCCAAAAAATCAATTTACGTTGCCCGCCTACGTGGTAAGAGGAATTTACATACCAAATTTCATGATTCTAGCTGCAATACTTTAGTTGGTACCATTTTTATCCCTTTTTGTCCCGCTCGCCCCTTAAAAGTTCAAAAATGCATTTATGTTGCGCTCTTATGCGGTGAGAGGAATTTACATACCAAATTTCACGATTCTAGCTGTAATTTAGTTGGTACCATTTTTATCCCTTTTTGTCACACAGACTCCTTAAAAGTACAAATTCCAAAAAATCAATTTACGTTGCCCGTCTACGTGGTAAGAGGAATTTACATACAAAATTTCAACATTCTAGCTGCATTACTTTAGTTGGTACCATTTTATCCCTTTTTGTCCCGCTCGCCCCTTAAAAGTTCAAAAATGCATTTATGTTGCGCTTTTATGCGGTGAGAGGAATTTACATACCAAATTTCACGATTCTAGCTGTAATTTAGTTGGTACCATTTTTATCCCTTTTTGTCTCACAGACTCCTTAAAAGTACAAATTCCAAAAAATCAATTTACGTTGACCATCTACGTGGTCAGAGGAATTTACGTACCAAATTTCATGATTCTAGCTGTAATTTAGTTGGTACCATTTGTGTCCCTTTTTGTCCCGCAGACTCCTTAAAAGTACAAATTCCAAAAAAATCAATATATGTTGTCCGTCTACGTGGTAAGAGGAATTTACGTACCAAATTTCATGATTCTAGCTGCAATACTTTAGTTGGTACCATTTTTATCCCTTTTTGTCCCGCAGACTCCTTAAAAGTACAAATTCCAAAAAAAAAATCAATTTATGTTGTCCGTCTACGTGGTAAGAGGAATTTACATACAAAATTTCACGATTCTAGCTGTATTTAGTTGGTACAATTTTTATCCCTTTTTGTCCCGTAGACTCCTTAAAAGTACAAATTCCAAAAAATCAATTTACGTTGCCCGTCTACGTGGTCAGAGGAATTTACATACCAAATTTCATGATTCTAGCTGTAATTTAGTTGGTACCATTTGTGTCCCTTTTTGTCCCGCAGCAGACTCCTTTAAAGTACAAATTTCAAAAAAATCAATTTATGTTGCCTGTCTACGTTGTCAGAGGTATTAAAACACCAAATTCCACGATTCCAACTGCAACACTTTAGTTGGTACCATTTTTATCCCTTTTTGTCCTGCTCGCCTATTAAAAGTGCCAAAATGCATTACCGCAATACAATTTTCACGAATCTATGTCTATCCCTTTTTGTACCATTTCACCCACTATAAGTACGAATTTCGTAAAACTCTTTGGGAACTACCCTGAATCATGACCCCGTTTGGTCTGGGCGCTGATCAATTTTATTTGAGTCCACAATTAAGTGAAAATTGTCATATGCATTTTTATACCCTCCACCTCCAGGATGGGAGTTTACTAACTTTGTCATTCCGTTTGTAACACCTTGAAATATCGACCTGAGACCCTATAAAGGATATATATATATATTCTTGATCGTCTAAAATTCAAAAAATTTCAAAATTCGTACTTTTTGGGGTTAAAATAAAAAGGGGATAAAAATAGTACCAACCAAATGACCGAAGCTAGAGTCATGAAATTCGAAGTATACATTCCTTTGACTACGTAGACATGAAAAAGAAAAGGTTTTTTCCAAATTCGTACTTTCAAGGGATACAATGGGTACGGAGGGATAAAAGTGGAACCAATCAATCGTCTACACCTGGAATAATGAAATTCGGTGTATGCATTCCTCTGATTGCGTAGACTCTTAAAATAAACAGGTTTTTCGAAATTCATAGACAAGTAAAATACACGGATTTTTCAAAATTCGTACTTTTTGGGGTTAAAATAAAAAAGGGGATAAAAATAGTACCAATCAAATGACCGCAGCTAGAGTCATGAAATTCGGAGTATACATTCTTCTGACTGCGTAGACACGGAAAATAGACGAATTTTTCGAAATTCGTACATTTTGGGGTTAAAATTGAAAAAGGGGATACAAATAGTATCAACCAAATGACCGCAGCTAGAGTCAAGAAATTCGGAGTATACATTCTTCTGATTGCGTAGACACGGAAAATGGACGAATTTTTCGAAATTCGTACATTTTGGGGTTAAATTTGAAAATGATTTGAAATAATTAAAATATTATTTTTATTTATAAAATTATTTTTTCAATATTTGTATTTGTTTTGGTTTCTCTATATTATATATTATAATATTACTGCACTTTTACGAAAACCGACAACCTCTGTGGAATGCAATCCATGGCGCAGGGTATATAAAGTTCGGCTCGGCCGAACTTTACGCCGTTTTTACTTGTTTTATTTTTGACGATTTCGAAATCTCAGATAAAACACCTTGTATCTTTTAATCAGTGGTAAGCAGCTCCTATAACTTAATGAATAACTCAGGCCTTATATATTAGCTCAACATTTGCAAAAAATTAGGAGGTAATGACTTACAGTTTTCGGTTAATTAATAAATCATCCCAAATATCCTGTTAAATCATTCCTATAAAATTATTATCTGATCGGAACATGTTTATTTAGCAATGCATACTTTTAGGCTAATAATAAATTTACACTGAAATCTTTTGTTGTGTGTCTTAAGGTACACATTGGCTACTCAATGTTTCATCCGGCATGTTTGTGGTAATTTTTTGTTAATGTAAGTTAACTCGCTGTAATGTTTTATGGAAATAAATACTTTTCTTGTAATTATTTTTTAATTATGATTTCCGAAGCAATATTTTACATACATACATAGCGTTTTGTTAAGCAACAACCTTTTCAGATTTTCTGAATATCTGGACCATATTATCGTTTGCAAGAGTGACACTCTTACAGTAAATGATCGATATATACTCTCCCTTATGAAGCGGCAGTTTTGCGAGAGCGCGAGAAAAAACACTTCCAGTGCTGTAAGCAATCTATTCAAGTTTGAAACGCAAGAAGTTAACAAACACAAAAGATAATAATAATTAATTGATAATAAAAAGGAGAAAAAACAGAAATTTTAAGTAAAAAGTAAAAGTAAGTACAGAACAGAAAACAACTCAACATGAAAATCAAATCAAATCAACAGAAACAGAATCAACAGAAAAAAAATCGAAACAAAAACGTTAAACAAATCATAAATTGATAAGAACTTATTCAATTGAACGAGAGATCATGTTATACCTCTGGGTGGCAAATGGATCATTGGTAGACTGATCTTGCGGATTAATTCTATAAAAGAATAATGAATGAAATCAAGATTTGTACAAGTCAAAGTAAAATAAACAAAATATAAAAAAACTAAGAAGTAGAACAATGACAATGGAAATTATATATTTGTATATTCGGTAAATAAAAAACATTTTCGTAAATGATATTTCATTTTATTATTAAACGACAGCGACAGATCTGCAGGCACTCTTCATGACTTTTCCCACGGGAAAGTGTGAAATAAATTGTGTTTCAGTAAAAGTATGAATTATGCTGCACACAACGGTAAATATAATTATTTATGACTTAACTTTTACGAAATCTTTTCAAATAAATTTGTATTTATTAAACTTAAATTGATATTTTGATAACGCTGACACTTAGTTACCCTACATTTTACAGAAACACAACCACTGTTTATAAGAAAAACATTGTTTTTTTTTGGTAATTATCAACAGAAATAAAAATCAAATGACAATCCTCTAGCTTATTCAGTTTATTCTTGTTTTTGCAAAATAATACAAGAAACTACGATAGAAATATGCCTCACTGGAGGTGGGACAGTAAATAGTCCGAACAGTAACTTGGTAGAGAGAAATTGGCGTAAACGATTTTTAATTAAAACAACAGCTCAACATTAGTGTTGGTAAGCGTTTCACAATAACGTTTCGTATAACATATAAATAGATATAGAGAAATTGTTGTAACCGAAAGTATATCATTACAAAATGTTATAACCGGGGACTAGGGAATGCTAATAAACATTTCTTTAAAATTGTGTTAAAATTTTAATTGGCCACGAGGATTAGTGTCTCTATCGTATACTTTTGATTCAATTTTAGTTTAGTATAAGTGACATTATTATTATTATCAACAGTATTATAGAACTTTTACTTTACTTTAATTATTAGTTAATTGTTAATATTAGTTCATAAGCGCATTGGCATATTGTTTCAAAGAGGGTGAATAAATATTCATATAATCGAGTTGGTGGGTTTGAAGAATATTTCCTACTCTGCAGATCTGTCAAAAATAATGCCAATGTAGAATAAACTATTAAATATTATGACTCTATAAAGTTCTTATCGATTGTCTTATTACAACCGAATCAAAAATCTATATAAATTAAGATGTCGACTTTCCAAGTCACAAACCAATGAATTGCTAAAAAAGAGGAACATGAGGTTTTACTGTTCCAACAACACGATTACATATTTGACGACAGCATATAATCATAACTGTTATACTGCACTTATAGTTTTCTGTTTGCCTTTAATTAATATTAGATAGCTTCCGCACCTAATATAATAATAACATAGACTAGCTAACGGGTCACTTAGCGTCAGACACTAAGGCTATAACAATAACCGGAGGTTATAATAAAATGGAGGTTATATTTCGTGAAATATCCTTACAATCTTATATATATAAAAAACAACTACTATTTCTCTAAATGTATATCTATCAAAGATCATATTTATAGTCGATCAAGGAAATGCGATAATTTATGGATCATTAGGATATTAGGAATATATTGAAATATATATATATAGTGAGTGTGAAATCTAAAATCAATGTAACTGTTATACTGCACTGATAGTTTTCTGTTTGCCTTTAATTAATATTAGATAGCTTCCGAACCTAATATAATAATAACATAGACTAGCTAACGGGTTATTTAGCGTCAGACACTAAGGCTATAACAATAACCGATCTAAATGGAGGTTATATTTCGTGAAATATCCTTACAATCATATTTATATAAAAAAATAACTACTTTTTTTCTAAATGTATATCTATCAAAGATCACAGTTATAGTCGATCAAGGAAATGCGATAATTTATGGATCAGTAGGATATATATATATATACATATATATATATATATATATATACATATATATATATATATATATATATATAAATAGTGAGTGTGAAATCTAAAATTCACGAAACTCATTACATATTTATTGAAACCCATAATTTAGATTAATCCACAAAGCCGTTTTTTTAAGCCACAACATATCACCAAAATTAATTAGTCTTCTTGGACGTTTTTACATGACAAATGGAACAAATAAAGCTAACATTTTTTGCACATCAGTATATACGAGGGTTGTTCAATATGTTCGTGATAAAAGCACGTTACAGAGTGAAATGTATTTTTTTCATTTTTTTTTTGTCTTCTGATCTGACATTAACATGTGGATATCGGTAACAACTTTTAAGTGCAAAATGTCGCGGGTAAGGCATATTTATATGAACTGCAGAGAGCTGTTGGTTAGAGCACGGTAGAAGGACAATCTAATGTTGCTCCAAATGACTTCACATGATAAGGGAGACATTTCGACATTTCTCTGTATGTATGAGCTCTCTTAAGACGGACTTTAGAAAAATATTTTCAGATGAAAAAACATTTCTTTTAATTCAATCGTAAATCCTAATTGAGGTGAACGGAATTCACGATCAAAATTGCTTCGTGAGAGCATTTGAAAATATTTTCAGCAAGATGAATTTGCTTTGTAACTCATCGATAATGCACCGACTAATTCATCCATTTTTGCAACGGCAGAATGCAATGAATTGCGTTCCATCCACCTAATACTCCTTATTTCGTTCCTTCCAATTATTTCCAATTTCTGAATATGACACATGGATTTGTATGTCTGATATCACAACAAATCGAAAATAATAGCGACATAAACCAACTAAAGAGTGATTTTTTTAGCTATTATCTTTTTGACAACACTGGTTTAAACAGCTGACGAACGTTTCGCTTCGAGCTTGACTTGCATGACATGTGGTTTCAACAAGACGGTGCCACATGCCACACAGCACGCGCAACAATGGACTTATTGAGAGGCGAGTTCGGTGAACATTTTATTTCACGTTCGGGACCGGTCAATTGGCCGCCTAGATCGTGCGCTGTAACGCGTTTAGACTATTTTGTGGGGCTATGTTAAAGCTCATGTCTATACAGACAAGTCCGCTTCAATTGACGCATTGGAAGACAACATTGAAGCATTTATTCGTGAGATACCGGCCGAAATGTTGGAAAGAGTATGCCAAAATTGGACCAAGCGGATGGACCATTTGAGGCGCAGTCAAGGTCAACATTTGCATGAAATAATCTTCAAACATTAAATTATATGGACCGTACTATCGATTCAAATAATGATTTCATGAAATTTATCAAATTTATGTGATTTCTTTTTTGAAAAACTTTCCTATAGCTTTTAAAAAATCACCCTTTAAATTGTGGTATTTGAGTTATTAGAATTAATTAATTAATTTTTACTTCATTCGTTTTTGCACAATTTTCAGTGTTATAAGCGGAAAAGTGAGCAACATTTAGTGAATATTTTCACATACGCCACCTAGTGGTCTTGGCTATAACTACAACAATTTTGTCTATGTACTTCCATTATCTTTGTTGTTACCAAATTCCACATGTTATATGACCATGTTTTGTTATTTATGTTATTCGATTTATTGAATGTTTTATAAAAAAGGATTTTTTTTCTCTTACAGTGACATCTGAATAATTTCCGTGGCACTACAAACTTTTCGGAGAATTTTGTTTAATCTAGTTCTCTTTCTTTGTTGTTACTAGATTAGTGGTGCTGCCATATTTGTCTTTTGTTATGTATGTTTTGTTATTTATGTTATTCGATTTATTGAATTTATTACACAAAAAGATAATAATGATACAATAAACTATTTTATCATTCATATACAAATAATTGAATAAATATTTAAATATCAATGGAATTAATGGAATTTGAAATTGTTCCGGTTCCTTTTTGTGTATTCAACAAAGATATCTACAACATTAAAAACGTATTTATATTATAAGATACATTTTAATACCTCCAATCGATTAACGAATGTATGAATATTAAATTATTGTTTACACTTCAGGAATAGTTGATGGTTCTATTATTCTATTAGTTTTTCTATTATTCTTTCATTTTGCTCCGCAATGTTTCTTTGGTGATATTTCATAGCGCTTCCGTATTTGAAAAAGGTGTTTGACAATTATATAAAATTTCTCAGATCCGAAATACATCTTGATCGACTACAAAAATTCCTTTGCTATTGTTTTGGGATATTTCACGAAAAGACTGGCGTTTTTATGGTTTGTACGCTTATTGAAACGGTTACGATGAGGTAGGTCTATTTCAAATTCAATCAATCATTTTGCTGCTGTGTGACTAAGAAGGGGAACTGAAAAAAGTTTGCCATTGATTGTAAGAATCAAATTTTAAATGAAAAACAAGAGTTAAAAATATACATAATTGAATGACCTTTTAAAATGGGCTTTACATCAAATTAAGGTAACAAAGAAATAAAATTTCGAAAAAAAAAATTGCAAAACCAGTAAACAAAGAGCAAGATAATGCGTGAAAAATAAAAGAAAATTTCTACTATTTAAAAAAGTCGTTAAATATATGCGTACATAACGCCAGTGCATTCAACTTATTTATATGAGAATAATTTCCTTCAATTAATTTGTTTACATACATATATGAGTACAACTTCTGGGTAATTCCAAAAATGTTCGGGACATTGTTCAGAGGGTATTATCTTTCACCTCTGCTTGAATGGTTTATAAAATGGTTTATTTATATTTTCAGGTCAAAATTCTCCACGGATCGTGAGTCAATGTTCTGTTTTACGTAAAAATAACGGTCAAATTATTATTAATTTATGAAATGTTGAAAATATTCTCACAGTGTTGGAAAATGGATTTATCTATTGTTTAGGGATTTTGCCTTTGTTTGGATTTTGGCGTATTTCATTTACCACAAACGGTGTTTTATTAACCACAATCGCAATATTATTTATTTCTTTAGGGATTTATGATGGTTTAGAATGGTTTATTTAGATTTCTCTGGTCAAAGTTCCCCAAATGTTTATGTGTCAAAGTTCCGTCTTTAGTACTTTTGCGTACAAAATAACGGTCAAATTGTTAATAATTTTTGAAATGTTGATAACACCTCACGACAATTTTAAAAAATTTTCCATTTGAACCGGATGATATACGTATGAAACTATAGGCAGAAATTACTTGGAGTTTTTCTTTTCCTCATCCTGTTGCCACTTCACATGATTACAAAGTTCCAAAGAATATATTTTTTCAAAAAATTATTTTATATACTTATTCGCACCCTATGATAACGGTATTAGTGTCAAATCAAAGAGGATAATATCCATTAAAAATACTTTAAATGTAATAGTTCTATCTACATTAGCTCTGTATTAACGTTTATTTTAAGTTTACCCCTTAGTTTTCCTAGTTTATTTATATCTTGCTTTTTAAGAGACAAAATTTTAAATGATCGTTAATACTAAACTAATACAGATTGAAGTTTGAAATATAAAGTATTTTTAGCACATATTCTCTTCTTTGATTTAACATTTTTACCGGTGTCATAGGCCAAATGGAGTTACTTGGCGTTTTTAGTTTTTCATTTCCACATTCTGTTGCCACTTCACAGGATTACAAAGTTCCAAAGGATTTATTTTATATACTTATTCGCTCCCTATGATAACGGTATTAGTGTCAAATCAAAGAGGAGAGTATCTATTAAAAATACTTTAAATGTAATAGTTCTATCTATATTAGTTAGTTTGCATTAACATTTATTTTAAGTTTGCCCCTTAGCTTTCCTAGTTTATTTATATCTTGCTTTTTAAGAGACAAAATTTGATATGATCGTTAATACTAAACTAATACAGATAGAAGTTTGAAATATAAAGTATTTTCAGCACATATTCTCTTCTTCGATTTGATATTTATACCGGTGTCATAGGGTGCGAATAAGTATTAAAAATAATTTTTGAAAAATTTTATCCTTTGGAAATCCTCTATTTCACCTATAGCTTCAGATGTATATCATTTGGTTCAAGTGTAATATGGACTGTCGGACAGTGTAATAGGCAAAATTCGAAATTTTGAAATCGTATATGCGTGAAACTAACCTATATTGTTTAGAGATTTTGCTTTAGTTAGAATATTTATATAATTGCACAGAGGTAAAAAATGGCCAAAAATTCAAAATTATTTTTAATAAATTGTGATTGATGTCAATTGAAAGATAACTATTGAAATAACACAATTTCGTATTTTTTTTTTAAATATAATGTGTTGTCATTTATTTTGGTTTAAGACCAAAGGTTGTGCTGAAGTCTTCAGCAGAACCCAAATTTAGCAAAAAGGCAAAGTGAGACCTTTATTGTTGCAGCTAAAAGTTGACTGCGCAGTTTCGATGGGCGCTATCCCATCTCGTCAGAACTTTCGCAACGAATGTATGTCTTTGACTTAAATCAGGGTTCATATTAGTACCAGCGGTCACATACGACAAATGAGAAGCGCTGATAAACAAAATATTCAACCGAACTAAGTCGACACACTAAAAACCTCACTTTGCCAATTCAATGTTATGCATGTGCTCGCATCGCTCGCAAAAATGCAAAGGTTGTTGTTGTACAGCATGTCCCATCTTCACTGTACCTCGTGTGTATTGTTGTTGTTTGTATGTATTGTTGGTCTGTTATGTTGTATGTGTTGTCATTTATTTTGGTATAAGACCAAAGGTTGTACTGAAGTCTTCAGCAGAACCTAAAATTAGCAAATCATTTGTCGTATGTGACCGCTGATACTAATATGAACCCTGATTTAAGTCAAAGACATATATTGATTGGAGTAAAAGGGAAAAGAGTTGTGACTATACACCATTTAGTAGACTAAGGGATCATAAGTAAGTACTATTAATCTTAAGTTGCAGTTTTTGCAATATTTTCATTAGAGTCATTTTAAGTGACCCATATTATAACAAATGAACATTTTATCATTATTAACAAAGTGGGCGCGGCCCGCCATTTTGTTTTTGAAAAATCAGAAATGATGTCACATATCAAAATGCCAAATTTCAGAATTTTATGATGTTAAATAAAAAAGTTATGGGTTTTTGTCCGTAAGTTACCACTGTGAATTGGTGTATTCCATTTACCACAAACGGTGTTTTATTTACCACAACTGTAATATTATTAATACTTTAGCGGTTTTATTTTATTATTAATTAACCACAAGCGGATTTTCCCACTTAATTGGTAACATTTAGATAGATTAAAAGAAAATCTTCGGTCTTCTTCGGCGTATGATGTATAACATGACTTAACCATTGTGTCCCTCATCTTTTGGAATTACCCTCTACTACGCTCTTTATTACATTCTACATATTCTACTCAAAGTGTCCTGTACTTTTTACAAAGGGCTTGGGAAAGGGGAGAGGAGTATGTGTGCACTTGATTCTTTTTTTTTGTCAACAACACCTCTTTCAATAACTGAACAATTGCTGTACAAACCATAAAAGATTGGTGATTGAATAAAAAAACAACAACATAAATTAATCAATATTATGTATACCATATCATTAGCAATGATACTATATATCGCAAGAAAGTAATAAGTAAATCGAGAGAAGAAGTTGAAAAAAAAAAAATAAACTTAAAAAGAAAGAAAGGCAACATCGAACTGAACAGAAGGAGAATGAACAGCAATTGCGACTTACCGGCAATCGATTTACGATCTTCATATTGGATCTTATTGAAACGTTCACTCTCGTGCACGGTCTTCAGGAAACGCGAGGTAGTTGTGGGAAACGACTGCTCCGATATGGACATGTAGCGCGAACGCATTTCCAGTGCCTGAATCAGTAGGGTGGACGCCCTCTCCAAGTCCTCCAAAGGCACACCGCTGGTATCCTCACCCGAAATGGAGACACGCTGGAAATTCGGTATCATGTCGTGGTCCAGCACATTGATCGTATCATCGGTGGTATCACCTTGTACGGAGTGTTTGTCGGTCATGGCACTGCAAAGGAGAAGAACAAAGTGAAATGTTTTGAATGAAATAAAATAATAATAATAATAAATTAATTAAATTCGACGAATAAAATACACTTTAAATCTTTGAAAAATTGTCATTATATATGTTATATAAAACTAATTTAATAATAATCACTATTAACAGAGTATTTACAAGACCATTGGCGTTATTTATTTACCACAAACGGTTTCCCGATTACGCCGTACGACAATTTTTATAAAAAAAGTAGTTACACTTGAACCAGATGATATACTTATGAAACTACAGACAAAATAGTGTTATTTGTCGTTTTAGTTCCTCATCCTGTTGCCCCTCCACAGGACTTCAAAATACCAAAGAATACAATTCTTTCAAAAATTATTTTAAATACCTAATCGCATCCTATAGTAACGGTGTTAGTGTTAAATTAAAGAGTAGAAAATCTGCTAAAAATACATCAAATATAATACTTCTGTCTGTATTACTTCAGGATTAACAACCACTTCAAGTTTACACCTTAATTTATTTAGTTTATTCATATTTTACTTTAATTCTTTCAAAAATTATTTTAAATACCTAATCGCATCCTATAGTAACGGTGTTAGTGTTAAATTAAAGAGTAGAAAATCTGCTAAAAATACATCAAATATAATACTTCTGTCTGTATTACTTCAGGATTAACAACCATTTCAAGTTTACACCTTAATTTATTTAGTTTATTCATATTTTACTTTAATTCTTTCAAAAATTATTTTAAATACCTAATCGCAGGCCATGACAACGGTGTTAGTGTCAAATTAAAGAGAAGAAAATCTGCTAAAAATATTTCAAATATAATACTTCTGTCTGTATTAATTCAGCATCAACAATCATTTCAAGTTGACACCTTAATTTATTTAGTTTATTCATATTTTACTTTTTAAGATGGAAAGCTTGATATGGCTATTAATGCTAAACTAATAGATAGAAGCTTAAAATTTGTATTGTTTTTAGCACAGATTATCTTCTTTAATGTGACGTTTATACCAGTCGCATACGATGAGAATAAGTATATAAAATAATTTTTGCAAAATTGTTTCCTTTGGAATGTTGTAGTCCATTTAAGGGACAACAGGACGAGGAAATGAAAAACTAAAAACGCCAATTAACTCCATTTAGCCTAATATGGACTGTCGGACAGTGTTATCTGTATTTGTTGCATAATTTGTTATGATTTTAAATTTTTCATGAATGTGTTTTAATTTGGAAAAAATAAAATGTTCTGATGTGTATAGTTGACCTGTTTGATTTTTAATGTTTTGTATTATTATTATTGTCCGGCTTAGGGTTTCAAATAAATGAAAACAAAATTTTGTTTGTTTATTATTTTATTTTTCAATTTTGTTTCCGATAAATTCTAACGCCCCTGAGGATGATCGACGAAGTCGTTCGAAATAACGGGAACAAAATCGAAAAATAAAATAATAAACAAACAAGATCTTGTTTTCATTTATTTGAGACCTTAAGCCGTTCAATAATACAAAACAAAAAATAAAATTATAAGAAAAAAATGTTAATCCACTAAAGCGGTCCCGCTAAAAATATTTTTTGTGATTCATAAAATCAACACAAGAAATGTTGATATTTTTTTTAAATTGTTTACAAAAATTAAAATTTTCGTTTTTAATATTTATACTCTAATTTTGGATATATTGATCCGCTTACACCACCTTATATATTCAATTAAATGTAATTATGATCTCTACAAATAATGCGAATTACACTTTCACATAGAAACAGTGGTTTAGGAACAGCCTCCAAAAATTTGGAGATTTGGATTTTCTGCACCAAAAAAATTAAAAAAAATAGTCGTTAAAAATGTCTCCAAAATTTGGGAAATAAAAATATATTTTTTTTAGTTTTTTCGTTTGCATATTTTTTTTGGTCTGTAATCAATATTTGATTTGAACTGGGATATTGTCCTGTCTTTTCAAGACTTTTGACATGGTCGAAATCATGATCGTGGTAGTCTGCAGCCAAGTAATAAATGTCACCATGCCATTTGTAAATAAATTTGCATTCTATTGAGCCAGGACAATATCCCACTTCAAATCAAATATTAAAAAAAACGTAAACATTTTTTAATAGTTGATATTATAACGCATGAAAATATAATCTAAAAAATCTCTTTGTAGACGAAAACTAATTTAAAAAAAATCATGATTTTTTAATGTTTGTTTTAGTAGCGCGAAAAGTCTCATTACAAATTACATAAAAGAATATATTGTAAACATATTGATTTCGTATTTAATAACTGGCATCTTAACATTTTTCAATAAAATCTATGCATAAATTTAAAAGTTATGACCCTTATATAGAAATGAGGGAATTTTTAAAAAATCGAAGTTTTTGTATAAATAGATTTAGTCGTGACTGAAGACGACATGTACTTGTGCAAGAAGGACCATTATTTCTACATTTATCCATAGGCCTAGACCTCCTAATTAGGCTGGTTTTCTTCGTTAAGATGACGAAAACAATTTATTACAAACCGTTATTTAATTTGTAAACGGAGTTTTCGCGCTATTTAAACAAAAATTTTAAAATTACGAATTTAAAAAAAATCTTAAAATCTTAATCTTAAAAAAGCATAACTTCTAATTAATTGTTTCTGCGTTAGTATTTTAGCTATTAAAAATAAAATATAATATTAGTTTCTAAGTAAAAAATAATAAAACAAAAAGTTTTTTTTAATTTTTGGATACTGTTCCTAAACCACTTTATCTACGTGGAATTGAAATTAACAGCTTTTGTAGCCATCAGAATTAGCTTTAATTGAACAAATAAGCGATGTGAAAAGTAAAAATATTTTACTTTTTTTACGAAAGTAAAAAATTAAAAAAAATATATATCTATAAAAGTTTTTGGTATTGATTTTATGAATCAGAATGCCACGATGCACACAAAAAAAATTTTAGGTCTCGGACACACATTTTTTGTTGCATAGAGTGATTGGAGAAAGATCAATTCCCCGTAAAGATTTTCCTATTGCACATGAATCACGGAACTGTTTGTGAAACAATGATCGAAACACTTGTTGCCTATTTTATTTTCAACAAGTAAGGAAAGACTAAAGTCGGGCGGGGCCGACTATATAATACCCTACACCACTCCCTGCGTATGTACCTCGCTTTGATTACTAAACCCAGATATTTCATGGGAGCAATTTTATGTAGTTCATATAAATTATACAGTTACTATAAATTCATCTTTAGTCATATTTAACGAATATGGTTAATAATATGGTAATTGGTCCAATTATCCGACAGACAAATACAAATTATACAGTAGTAATAGGATGAATCGGACCGACATTTCAAAAGGGAGCCTATAACAACATTTTGGGCCTGGTCCTATATATGGGCCTATACATTTCTCATTGAAGATCCGATGTAAGATGTAGTTTCTAGAGCTGTAATAGATCAGAATGGGGCCCCATTTGGGTTATACCAAAGTATGGACATATGGACATCTCCCAAACAAGTAAGGAAAGGCTAAAGACGGACGGACTTTCTATCTCATTACACTTCAATTCGGTTAAAAAGTGAAATCGGGAAGGATTTTTGCATCCTGTAAATATATGTGTTTAAAAAAAATGTTAAATCGGAAAGGACATTTGTATGGGGGTATATTGAAACCTGGAACGATCTGACCCATTTTCACCATGTATGTTTATTGGTGAAATATAATGTGTAAAGTTTGGCCAAAATCGGTTTAACATTCGGGTGCAACATTTGTATGAGGGCTATATCTAAATCTGAACCGATCTTACCCACTTTCACCATAGGTGTTTTATGTTAGAAGAGAAACAATTTAGAAGAAAAACGGGTACAATATGTGGATTTTAGAGCGGAAAAAGACAAATCGGGAGTGACATTTGTATGGGGGCTATATCTAAATCTGAACCGATCTTACCCAATTTCTGCATAGGTATTTCTAGTTGGATTATAAGATATTGTACCAAATTTAAAGAAAATCGGGTACAATATGTGGATTTTAGAGCGGAAAAAGTCAAATCGAGAGCGACATTTGTATGGGGGCTATATATAAATCTGAACCAATCTTACCCACTTTCAGCATAGATGTTTCTAGTTCGATTATAAAACGTTGTGCCAATTTTAAAGAAAATCGGGTACAATATGTGGTTTCTAAAGAGGAAAAAGTCAAATCAGGAGCGACATTTGTATGGGGGCTATATCTAAATCTGAACCGATCTTACCCAATTTTTGCACACGTGTTTCTAGTTGGATTATAAGATGTTGTGCAAAATTTAAAGAAAATCGGGTACAATATGTCGTTTCTAGAGCGGAAAAAGTGAAATCGGGAGCGACATTTGTATGGGGGCTATATCTAAATCTGAACCTATCTAACCCACTTTCACCATAGGTGTTTTAAGTTAGATTATAAGATGTTGTGCCAATTTTAAAGAAAAACGGGTACTATATATGCTTTATAGGGCGGAAAAAGTCAAATCGGGAGCGAAATTTGTATGGGGGCTATATCTAAATCTGAACCGATTTCCTCCAAATTCAATACCGATGGTCCTTGACCAGAAAAAATAACTTCTGCCAAGTTTCATGACAATCGGACAACAATTGCGACCTGTAGAGTGCGAACAAGCTTAGATGGACAGCAGACGGACGGACAGACAGACATCGTTAAATCGACTCAGCTGGTGATTCTAAGCCGATCGGTATACTTAAAGGTGGGTCTAGCTCGATTATTTCTTGGTGTTACAAACATTTGGCGCGAAACTAACTTATAATACCCTAGTCCACGAAGTGGTGTAGGGTATAAAAATCACAAAATATCAAAAAATAGTCGAACCACAAAATTAGAAATTTTCAAATTTAAATGAAGAAACTCCAGCCAAAAATGGCTATTGCCTCCCGATCGATGTGATTATTACCTGGTTCCATCGTTGTGTTTAAGGAATGTGTAGAAATCATCTCTGAACGACATGTTTAGGCGAACTGATCAATTTGTTCATAAAAAACGCACTATATGACTTAAAGTGTTATCAGGTTGGCTTTATATTTCACAAGAATATTACAAAAGTATCCTTATCTATCAATTGTTTATCTAGGGATGGTTATACAGACACACTTATCTTAATGTTAATCGAAGGTTTGTCCTTCAATTTACATTCGTCATAAATCAATCGCACACGCAATTTTGTATTACATTCAAAAAAGTGAAATTATCCCACCTCCCCAAGTGACCATCACCCCCATATATTTATAATTTCATAACATTGGGTTAAGGTGGGTAGTGGTGGGTGGTGGTGGTGTCAGTGTTGTAATAATTGTTTACAAATTTGTTTATGTCTAAGGCGAACTATTGTAAAACACAAATATTCCGAAATGGACACGTTTCGTTTTTTTTTCGTTGTTTGTTTCAAAGTCGATCACAACCCTCCATTAGCAGTTGTGTTTTCTTTCTAGAATACAGGGTGACTAAAGTGGAGGTTAAAAAATAAAAAAAAATCGAAAACTATTTAATCCATTAACGGAGGCTATTATCTTTTTTGGCCTTTCAAAAGTGGCAATCAGATAAAATAAAATCGAATAGGAAATACTTTTCTGACTCCTTTATAGGGCTAAATCTTGGGTGGATGTATTTCATAGAAAATCTGTCCGCCCTTCTGACTGGTTGATATAATGTTATTAATGTGAAATGATCAAAATTGCCGAAACTTTGATTGGTTACATTTTCAAATATTTTTCAATACTAAATCTATGCATACTAAAATTCTGGATACATTAATCCACTGTAGAATTTATTACCAATACATTTTAGAATACAAGTTATATATCGTCACCTTAACATAGAAAGCCATTAAGTCATGAAAAACGAAGTTTACAGGAGGAGGAAAAAATTTAATAAATAGAGAAGCACTGTAGATATCAAAACTTTTTTTATTTTGTAATTTTTTATTTTTAATGAACTTTTATGACTTAGGGCTTTTTGCTTTTGTATTTGGACAGATGACAGGTTCGAGAATGTAGATTTTACGTAGAAGTGCATTACAATATTTGGGGGAATGATGATATTTCTATGCAAATTGCGACATTTGTAATCTACTACAAACCACCACATCCATAGTGACATGCCAATTATTTTAAAGTAGTTGTGTACAACACCCTGGGAACAATATGGAATCGGAACTGACAATTTTCTCCGAATGATTGCAAATTTGTGCTTTCTTATAAGGCGAATTTTATAAAATATGAAACTGTAGACATTGGGGTGGAACGAAAACAAAGAATTTTGACATAATGCAACATTAAAAACAAGTAAGGAAAGGTCGGCGCCGACTATATGATACATTCCACTTTCTATCCGGATACAATCCATCGGTAAAAAAGTGAAAACGGGAAGAATTTTTGTATGTTTCCTAATCATAGGCTAATATGAGCTGGTTCGATTTGTCAAATCGATAAGAATATTTGTATCGGGGCTATATCCAAACATGGAAAAATGTGGCTAACTTTCACAATATGTTCTTCCAGTTCAAATATTACGTGTTATGCTCACTTTGAAGAAATTCGTGGTTTCTAGAGCAGAAAAAGTCAAATCGACATTTGTATGGGGCTATATCTAAATCTGAACCGAGCTAGCCCGCTTTAACCACAGGTGTTTCTAGTTAGATTATAAGATGTTGTACCAAATTTAAAGAAAATCGAGCACAATATGTGGCTTTTAAAGCTGCAAACGTCAAATCGGGAGCGACATTTATATGGGGGCTATATCTAAATCTGAACCTATCTTACCCAATTTCAGCATGGGTGTTTCTAGTAAGATTATAAGATGTTGTGCCAAATTTAAAGAAAATCGAGTACAATATGTGGTTTATAGAGCGGAAAAAGTGAAATAGGGAGCGATATTTGTATGGGGGCTATATCTAAATCTGAACCGATCTTACCCAATTTCTGCATAATTGTTTCTAGTTAGATTATAAGATGTTGTGCTAAATTTAAAGAAAATCGAGTACAATATGTGGCAATTAAAGCGGAAAAAGTCAAATCGGGAGCGACATTTATATGGGGGCTATATCTAAATCTGAACCGATCTTACCCAATTTCAGCATAGGTGTTTCTAGTTGGATTATAAGATGTTGTGTCAAATTTAAAGAAAATCGAGTACAATATGTGGTTTCTAGAGCGGAAAATGTCAAATCGGGAGCGACATTTGTATGGGGGCTATATCTAAATCTGAACCGATTTGACCTATTTTCACCGTAGATGTTCCTAGTTTAAATATAAGATGTTTTGCCAAATCTGAAGACAATTTTATACAATATGTGGTTTCTAGAGCGGAAAAAGTCAAATCGGGAGTGAAATTTGTATGGGAGCTATATATAAATCTGAACCGATCTAACACATTTTTACCACAGGTGTTTCTAGTTGAAATATAAGATGTTTTGCCAATTTGAAAGAAAATCTGTTGTAATATGTGGTATCTAGAGTGAAAAGAGTCAAATCGGGAGTGAAATTCGTATGGGGGCTATATCTATATCTGAACCGATTTTCTTCAAATTAAATAGTGTTCGTCCTTGTCCCGAAAAACTTCATTGTGTAAAGTTTCATTTAGTTACGTCTACAATTGCGACATGTATCGTGATTACAAGAATAGATGGACAGACGGACGGACGGACATCGCTAAATCTACTCAAAAAGTGATAGTAATTCAATCGGTATAATTAACAATGGGTCTATCTCGTTTCCTTTTGGGTGTTACAAACAAATGCACAAAGACATAATACTCTCGTGGAGTGTATAATTATGAAATTTTGAAAAATATATTTTTTATATTTTTTATTAACTTCAATTAGTTTGAAAATATGCGCTTTTCTATAAGGTGAGTAAAGTTGAATTTTCCGATTTTCATAAAATATGAAATTGTTTATGCTGGAGTGGAACGAAAATAAAATATTTTGTCATAGGGCGATTTTAAAAAATCTTAACTTTTAGGAATATATTTTATTTTAGCGAATTTTATTACTGCGAATTCCTTATAATTTAATACAAAATTATGAAATCTTGAATAAAATATTTTTGTTTATTTCCTTGAAAATTTTTAAATATTTTTTAAAATAATTTTGTATTAGCAGCTAATAGTGTCAGAAAGACACACCTTTTCAAGGTTATAATGAGAACATGTAATTTATAATCAGAATATGTAAATACATAATGAGAAATGTGAATTCATAATAGGAACATGTTAATTCATAATCAGCACTGTAATTTCATAATGAGAAATATAAATTCATAATAAGAACATACAAATTCATAATGAGAAATATACAAAATGAGAAAATCCAAATTGATAATAAGAAAATATAAATACAAATCAGAAACAGTAAAGTTTGTACTCGAAGCTATTTATGTACGTTATTCTATGGACATTTTCATTGAAACATATATTTTATCAATGTTCTCATTATAAATTTATATTTTCTGTTTATAAAAATATATTTTCTGATTACGAACTTGAACATCTCATTATGGATTGGTATATTCCTATTATGAATTAATAGTTCTCAATATAAATTAACAATTCTCGTTATGAATTTATATTTCTCATTATGAATTAACATGTTCCTATTAAAAATTTACATTACCCATTATGAATTTATATGTTCCTAATATGAACTTAGATTTCTCAATATAAATTTGTATATTCTGATTAATAACTTGAAAAGGTTGCTTCTACACCTTTTCAAGTTCTTCTACACCAATTTGTTGTAAAATATTTTTGTATATTCTACCACAAACAATTATTTCCTTGAATTTTTGTAAATAATAGCTAATAGTGTTAGTAAGAGGATCCTTAAGTCTCACGATGGACTTCCTGGTACTTACTCTACTACAATTATAAACGTGATTACAGTCGAAATTAAAAATATTTAATAGAAATAGCTTCAAGCTTCAAAAAAGTTGTGTATGATCTCGACTAAAATTAATCTTTAGTTTGTCTAATACATTGTGCCAACATTTATATTGCTAATAAAAATTTACTCGAGAAAATACAAGAAGATGGTAAGAAAAATATATATTTGATAATTTTCTATTAAACTAGAAGCAATTTGGCGAATTAAGCTGCATTTCCCGATGTTCATAAAATATGTAATTGAAGACACTAGGGTGGCACGAAAATAAAAATTCGAAGAGGAAATTTTTTGTTTATTAAAAAAAATTATAAGAAAATAAAAATATAAATTAGATAATTTTCTATTAAACTAGAAGCAATTTTCTGTCAATTCGCCAAAAAAAATACAGCTGCGGTCAAAAAAATAGCAGCGACGAGATAAAAAATGTCGACAAAGAAAAATATCAGTTTTACTTCGAAAATCCTAAAAGTTTTTACGGTGATTGAAAGGTGGCATTGTGCCATTCTTAATCTGGCTTTAAGTATAAAAATAAGTTTTTGTAATTTTGAGATTAAACCATTCATGTCAAAAATGAGACCAGTCAAAAAATAACAGCGCTAGTAAAAACTAAAAATGTTTTGTTTCAATTCACTTTAATTGAAAACTTTTTTGAATAATTATTTAAATAACGATATTTTCTTGAATCTAACACTTAGCTGCACTGACTTTATAGCTTATTACTGCTTCATAACCTCGTTTATTGGAGTTCACTAGTATTTTGCACCTTTCATGCGGTTTTTTGACCATGCCTCCATAATTACGTATCAAACATTGTTATTGTTTTTCAGTATTGCTAGTGAGACCTCATTTTAGTCATCAAACTTAAAATTTTTGATTATATTTAGGTGTGGTGTCTGCCCGAACCATTCCACAACATCGATATTAGTAACTTCAAACCACCTTTTTGCGAGTCGGTTGGTGTTGTCGGGATAATTGACCTACTAGAAGACCCATTTAAGGAGCATTCCGTATTCTGTATACGTAAGCATAATATTATGCAGTATTTTGCAGTACTGAGCAGATTCCATGGTAGTTCTGGGTCAATGTATTGACCCAACTCCATAATATGAAAAAAAAACGCCTATTCCATTAAGCTTGGAGATGGATACCGTGTTCTGTGGACGTCTTACAAACTATCGAGGGACTGTCCCACCATACAAAACTATTTTTGATTCACCTGACCATAAAACGTGCACCCACTTCTCGGTTGGCTACATCATGTGTGTTTTTGGGAATTGCAATTTTTTTGTGACATGTCTTTTATTTTTAAGTGGGGATTTTTTCGGACTTCTGGCTTACAGATTATGTTTTCTTAGTATTCTACGAACATTTTATCTCTCAAAGATGGACAGACATTGTTTTTAATTTCGGTGGCGGCCGTAAGTGGGTTTTTTATACTAGACATTATTATTCGGCGAATGGTTGTAGGTGATATAAACGGATTTTTTCACGTTTTTTTGATTTTTCTTCTAATAATATCAACTTGCTGATCATTTTAATAGAACACTGGAACAAAAGTCGAACTTCACTATATTATTTTCCCTCTGATTTCAACCTTTTTATATGAACTCGATTTTCTTCCCCACAATGCTCTCATCGGCCTACTTATGAAGAAAAATAATACAATACCATTTCTGAAGTAGTGTAAATTTCATAATATCTTACTTATAACATGAAATCAAATTGAAAAATTGAGATAAAATTCCTTTTTCTTGAGATTTTTTAACACTGCTATTATTTTGACCGGTCCAAAATGTCGAATAATCCAAAAAATGTGAAATTTCTTAAGTAATTAAAATCATATTACCAAATAAACAATTCATTTGTGTTTGTAACCTCATAACGCAGCACTTAATGCAGAAGGAGCATTAAAAAAATATCACACAAATAAATATATGAAAATGTATATTAAGCTGTGGTGCGCTGCTATTATTTTGACCGCAACTGTATATTTGTATATCCTACAACAAAAATGTTAAGAATTTTTCAAATAAACTTATGACAAAATTCTTTATTTTCGATCCACCCTAGTGTCTACAATTTCATATTTCATGAAATTCGGGAATGCCGTTTTATTCGCCTTATAGAAAGTACAAATTTGCAAACTTTCATTTAAATCGGAGAACACAAGGTAAATTTGTGTTCAGTTTTACATGGAATTAGTCTATGACATTATTATTATAAATCATAATAACAGGAATTGGGAATTTTGTTGTTGTTAAATACTAGCTGTTATTGGGTCAGTCCTAGGGAAAGTTTGGTACTGTTGTCATCCCTTATTCCCCATTTCGACTACGAATTTCTAAAAAATCTTTTTATCTTTAAACCGACCACAAGAAAAAAATAAAAACTCCCATTGAACCACCCTGTGACTGATGTGCAAACATTTCAAATTCGGATTATTTATATTTCCGCAAACTGAATGAATTGAAATGAATTCGTTCGTATTGCACTGCACTCTCTACTACGACTGCCCACTTTGAATATCTGTTCGCCTTTTCGATAAATGGAAGATTGTTGACGTCCGTCCGTCCGCCGAACCACAACACAAAGTGAGCGTTTCATGAGTCATTACAAACAAACAACATTTGGCGAATATTATCAAATTGGCGAAATGTTTAAGCGAAATCTATTTTATTAACTCAATATTCCCGATAAAAATAGCTTCGAACGAACGATTTATTGTGTGTCGCTGTCGTTTCTTGTTTTTGCAATATTTGAATTATGGCCTTTGAACAAAACATTTCGAAGCATTTATTCTTCTAACATTGAATAAAAACTCGTCCGCGATTTTTGCTAAGTTTGTTCTTAATATTTTTTTTGATATTTTGTTGAAGAGCAGTATCTATTCTTACCAGTTCACAGAGAGGCTTGCACAAATAGACTGACTAATATGTGTGGTGTTTGACTGTTTATAAATATGGGGAAAGCGCACTATTTCGACACCGGCTTTAGTTAGACTACTTCAACGTCTTTTTAGGAAACTTCATCACATTCATTGTTTCTGTATTGGATGCATGATGTATACTCAGTTTGTCATTTCATTTGCAACATCGATGTGCGAATATAGACTTAATTGTCATAAAATGTTACGACCATGTCCGTCCATACTCATGCTAGCTTTATAGCCAAATGTCCTTATATTCATTCTACCAAAAATCTGTAATTTTCGAAGTAATAATAGAACTAGTTGAAGTATATCATGAAAATATAATATTTATAAAAAATAAATATTACACTGAAAAAAATGATACTGGAGCATAACTAAAATTGAATGCGAGAAAATGTACTTAATTTAAGTACATTTGCAGTCAAAATCAGTAAATAAAACTCATTATGAGTAAATTTTACTTGAATTGCGTACGTACATACTGCAATCAAGTACAAAATAAACCTAAATTGATTAAAGGCATATAAAGGCGGCCACCCCCATGAAGATTGGAATAAAGTGCTTCCAAGGGTCTATTAATTCATAAAAAAAAAATCGGACAAGAATGTAACAAGTAAAAACGGTGTAAAGTTCGGCCGGGCCGAACTTTATATACCCTCCACCATGTATTGCATTCCACAGAGGCTGTCGATTTCCGTAGAAGTTCAATAATATTACAAGAAAATATATTTTGTTTAATATAGCCAAACCAAAACAAATACAAATATTGAAAATATAATTAAATATAATATTTTTATTATTTCAAGCCACGCTTATAAGTCAAGGCTACCAATACGTTTATAATATATATATCGAAATAATACTTCAAGTCAATTAAAAAAAATAAATATTCTTATATTTATATTTTCAAAAAAGCTTAAATATCATAAATATTGGTAGGTAGTGGTTGCCACAGTTGGTTGTATTTCCATTCTATTTTAATACAAATTTTGAAAATCTATTATCTCATGTACATAGTGTAAAATAACTTAACTTCATGATTCAACCAATTTTGGCCTTAAAAGTACGAATTTGGAAAAATCTTCTTATTTTGCGTATCTTTGCAGTTAGAGGAATGTATACACCGAATTTCATGATTCTAGCTGCGCCCATTTGGTTGGTACCATTTTTATCCCCCTTTCCATTTGAACCCCAAAAAGTACGAATTTCGAAAAATCCTTCTATTTTACGTATCTACGCAATCAGAGGAATGTATACACCGAATTCCATTATTCTAGATGCAGCCGTTTGGTTGGTACCATTTGTATCTCTCTATTCTCATTTTATCCCTGAAAAGTACGAATTTGGAAAAAATACTTTCATATTATGTATCTACTCAATTAGAGGAATTTACACAGCGAATTTCGTGTTTCTAGCTGTTGTCGTTTAATAGGTACCATTTTTATCCCTTTTTGCCCCATTTCATCCCCTACGAATAAAAATCGTTTTACGGTGCACGTTTTTGTTATCGGGGAATGCGCATACCCAATATCAAGTAAGTACAAGCAGACATATTGAAAAATATGCTTAAATATTAAATACAGGGGTTATTATGGGTTTTTTCAGTCCTTGTGAGGGAAAAAGTTTTTCCTTTGGGCCGATTTCGCCCAGTTTCAACCCCAACCGATCTACGACTGTATGCCGTATTTATGCAATTTGGGTCTCGTAGCTCATTTCGTTTATATGATAGCGTGCTTTCAACAGACGGACGGACATGGCTAGATCGTCTTAGAATTTTACGACGATCAAGAATAAATATACTTTATAGGGTCTCAGGTCGATATTTCAAGGTGTTACAAACGGAATAATAACCCCCATCCTGGAGGTGAAGGGTATAAAAATCCCGCGTAATTTTTATACCCTTCACCAAAACATTATTTTTATGGGTGTTTATTATTTTAGGAGTGTTTATCTGTTTATGTTTATCTCTTGATTTAGGAACGAAATATTTTGCAAATTATAATTTAATTTCATGGGGTGACTGGAAAGAGTTTTCCATTTGTATGGACAGCGACCCAGTCTAATAAATAAATATTCATTCCTTTTACTCCTATGCGGAGCATAGGGCCGTAAAGGCATACTGTGTGCCAAACATATACCAATTTCCTTTATTTTAGTTAATTTTTAATCGAATTTAGTACACTTTTTGATTGTATTATAAATGTCGCTACCTTATATCCACGACCTTTTGGATTTTTTTCGATATCGCGTTTTTTAGATATTCAGATGTATTCCAGTGTTTTCTAACAGAATATGTAAAACAACACGATTTCTAAAAAATGTCAGTTATGTCCTTATAGAATTAACATGACGATATTTAAGTGATTAATCTATATTATTGCTCCATTTCGTTGTAAAAATAAGACTAAAGAATTCTTGATTCTTAGATCATAACAGAAAATATTAGTTAAATTTCGCTCCGCCGTTCAGAGCTAACAGTTACGAAGGCTGTTCAACAAGTAGCCAATCTGAACTTCAATGTATATTTATGTTAAAAGCACACTAAATTTAGAAGCTAGGCGATTCACAATTTAAGATTGAAAATGGCGAAATCTTTCCCACAATAAGGATGGGAAATATCCCCAAATACCCTTAATATTTGGAGGATATTTGCTCAAAGCACATATATTGTGGACATTTGTTTGTATTTACTTTATATTTGGTAAGTTATATCCAATATTCGTACTTTTAGGTTTAAATTTTGGGAATACAATTGGTACCGACAAAATAGCTGCAGCTAGAATCATAATATTCGGTGTGTACACTCCGCTGACTTTGAACGCGCAAGAAAAAATCAATTTTTTGAAATTTGTACTTTCGGGTAGAATAGGGATAAACATGGCTGTTGCTAGCATCGTGACATTCGATTTATACATTTCTCTGACTGCGTACATGCGCAAAATAAAAGGCGTTCTGCAAATGTGCACTTTTAGGGATAAAATGGGTACCAAGAAAACGGCTGTAGCTAAAATCGTGAAATTAGTGTGTACATTCCACTATGAACTCGAAAGATAATGGATTGTAAAAATTGTAATAACACTGTGGAACACAATGAAACTTTTTCGAAAATAAAAATATTCTGAGAAGGGATTCTGATAGAGCGGGTAAAAATATGCATTTTGAAAGTTTATTTACTTCATTCTTATGATGAATCGGCATAGGAAACCCTTACACTTATATAGGGTATAGGGTGTGTTCAGCAATATAGGCAACTTTTTGGCCACTTTTATGCAAAAGGTTAAAAAACACTGCTAAAGCAGCGGTTTAAAGGGTAAAAATATTCTACAAAAAAGTTGACGTAAAATATTTTTAAAATTCAGTTCTGCTGGGCAGTTTAGCACAGGCCATAATAGACTGGTGGAGGTTATAAAAATATGTTGACAGGGCTTCAATTAAAATATGTATGAATCTAGTGGACAAATACGTGATGTTCAGAAATATATATATGAATATTTTTTGGTTGAATCCGTTAATCCTGACGGCAATGGTGAGTACAAGACTTGCGAGACTTTTTCTCTAAAAAAATGCACTTGACACCGACTCTAAACAAAACTATATATCGTGAACAGCTCATAGATTGAGTGAATTTAACACTTGCCAGACGTGGGAATTTTGTGACATTAAAACGGGCTAAAAATATATATTTCTTAAAATATTTCGGGTATTTTATTTTATTTATTTATTCGAAGAACTTCGAAAATAATTTTGTATTTGTTTCGAACCGGGATATTGTCTTTGCTCATGACCATATATTATTTTACAGAATGGAAACTTATTTAGAAATTCCACGTTGACGTTTATTACTTGGCTGCTCTCTACCTTTATCATGATTGTTGGTGGGCGATGTCCATCTTTAGTAAGCTTTGCCGGTTTTAAATTATAAAATAAAATATAATGAACAAGAGAAAAAGAAACGATATCGATCAGGCTGAATCGCGGTCTATGCAAATAGAACAATTTTTTGTTTTTCTTAAAGACTGTATTAGTCTCCAATAACAAAATCCTAAATAAAAAGTTAAAATTCATTCAAAATAAAAAAAATAAATTGTCGCCAACAAGAAATAATTTCATGTTAAATAAATATGTTTGACTTAGGCTGGATAATTTTCCAGTGTAAGTTAAAATTATTTTTAACAAGGCTAAGTCAAAACAAGTAAGAAGGCGTTAAGTTCGGCCGGGCCGAATCTTATATACCCTCCACCACGGAGTGCATTCCACAGTATTATCAGCAGATTAAAGGATGTCGACATAGAAGTGCACACCCATATTACGAAAATTGTGATATGTTTATGCACATTACTATATTTGATTACTATTTCAAACTATAATGTATACTTATGCGCATATATAAATAAAATGCTGTAATTGTGAAAGTGAATATGTCTAAATATTAGGCGATTGCCAGTCGCCATTAGAAAGAAGCATTTTCAGATACAGACAAAGTGATAAGAAAAGTATAAATTTTAAAGATATCCCCATTCCCCAGATTCGCCCATTCCCCGACCAAATGTACAAATTTCGAAAAAAAATACTGTTTTCAGAATGTATACACCTAATTTCATGATTTCAACTTCAGCAGTTTGGTAGGTCCCATCTTTATCCCTCTTTTTTAATTATATCTCTTAAAACTACGAATTTCGAAAAATCTCTCTATTTTACGTGTCTACGAATTATTGGGACGTACACACCGAATTTCATGATTCTAGCTGTTGTCGTATCATTGGAACTATATTTTATCCCTTTTTGTCCCATTTCGCAAGCTAAAACTTTTATATTCTTTGTGGTGCTTCCAAGCTACAAGAGGAATGTCCGCAACAAATTTTAACTGTATGAAAATCAGAAATTTAATTAATAAGCCAAGGCTACCAATATTTGTATACTATGTATATATATAAAGGAAATAATATTTCAATTCTTAAAGTAAATATAAGGGAGGTATCATAAATACCCTAAATATTGGGGGATAGAGAGCGTCGTGGCTCGGGGAAAACAATTTTTTGTTTTATTACTTTTTAACTAAATAATGTTTTAATTTTGTATAATTTTAACAATTTAAAAATTTTTACATAAAAAAATACAAACTTATTGTCTTATTAATGGGTAATTCCACAAGATTTCGACCCAACATGGATTGCGACCCTTATCGATTTTGATGAAATTTGCACATACATTCTACTAGTGTTTGCGGGTAATATACCGTTTACCGTAGCTCAAAGTAGAGCGCGGTTTAAGTTCTACAGTGGTCTAAAGTTGGTTATTTCGTGGTTTTTTGAAGATATGGTTTCTTTTTCGACATCATAACTTTGGATCGCGTCATCAGATTTAAACGATATAGATATCATCTGAAAGATGTACACATGCTCTTTCCGAATCTGTATGAGTGTAAAATATGAGTGTTCTTGTGGTTGCAGGATTCCAAAAATTAAAAATTATTTTAATCCTTGAATATCCTGAATAACATATATTTAACTTTATTTATTTTGTTTTGTATCTTATTTTATGTAATTCTTATGTTATTCTCTACAAAATATCAAAAATTCAGAGTGGGGTGGCCATAGATTAAGAAATTACGCCTGTTTTTCCAAAATATTGCGTTATTTCAGCAATACCAAATCTTTTATTAGAGTGGCTTCAAAATAAAACTTGTCGATGTTCCAGACGCGTCCAGCTCACGGACTATGCTTTAGTTATTCAGCACTCACAACAGAGGATAGCTGAGATGGTTAGAGTGCCGTAGTAGCAACCAGAAGGTCCGCTGTTCTAAACCCGGTAGCTGCGGATTTTTTAAAACAGAAATGGAAACTAGTGAACAAGAGGTTCCTTTGCAACACTTTAAAATAACTTTTAAGTCTCTCAAAATAAAGGACATCCCTCTTATGAAAACTCCGTGTTAAATTCATTGGTAAAGATCCCAATTTTCACTACTTCCGAATCACAATGTGAACATTTTTTTCACTTCTTTGGTTGTTTATTTTTTTTTGGCGCAAAAAATATTTTTTTTGTCTTGGACACAGTTTTTTCTTTTTTGATGGAAATGTGTTGGTATTGTTTTATTGAATTGAGCTCAAAATTGAGCTTAGTCAAAATGACCACCATAAAAATTGTTAATTGATTTTGGCCGATATTTCCGGAAGTTATTAGACAAAAGATTTATAATTCAATCAAACATTTGTAATATTTGTAAAATTTTGTTACCGAAAATTAACTTAGCACAGCATAAGTTTAAAAATTGTAACAATTTCAAAACAACTTTAAACTTTTCAAAAGAAATAAGAAAAAAGGCGTTAAGTTCGGCCGGGCCGAATCTTATTTAGCCTCCACCACGGAGTACATTCCTCAGTATTACCGGTAAATTAGAGGCTTTCGACTTTGCAAAGAAGTGAAGTATCATATTTTGAAAATTGTGCATAATGCGCATTACTATATTTGTCTACTATTTTGAAACTATAAGGTATACTTATGCCCACTATTTTAAAGAAATTTCATTGCTTCATTATTATAATATTAATAGTACTACTATATATAATACTGCAATAGTAATCACAAAGTGAACATGAGGGAGCAATCTTTAAAAATGTACTCTAAATATTAGGCGTATTGTAATTTTTTTTCTTCATGGCCGATTTCTCCCATATTGGAATTAATGCATTTAATTTCATGATTATAGGTACATCCGTTTGCTTGGTACCAATTTTATCCCATTTTTATCCTAAAGGTACGAATATCGAAAGATATCTATTATTCTTCGTGTCTACGCATTCACAGCAATGTACACACCGAATTTCACTATTCTAACTGCAACCTTTTGATTGTTACCATTTTTATCCCTTTCGCAACATTTGCCGCCTAAAAAAGTACAAATTTCGAAAAAAAATCCTTTATGTATCGCGTCTACGCAGTCAGATAAATGCATAGACCAGGTAGGTACCATTTTTATCCCTCTTTTCCAATTGTATCCCTTAAAGGTACAAATTTCTAAAAATATTTCTATTTTACGTATCTACGTAATTATAGGGATGTACACACCGAATTTCACGTTTCTAGCTGTTTTCGTATCATTGGTACCATTTTTAATGGAAGATATCTTTATTCTTCGTGTCTACGCATTCACAGCTCACCGAATTTCACTATTCTAGCATGATTGGTACCATTTTTATCCTTTCGCAACATTTACCGCCTAAAAAAGTACAAATTTCGAAAAAAATCCTTTATGTTTCGCGTCTACGCAGTCAGATAAATGCATAGACCGAATTTCATGATTTTAACTTCAGCGGTTTGGTAGGTACAATTTTTATCCCTCTTTTCCAATTGTATCCCTTAAAGGTACAAATTTCTAAAAATCTTTCTATTTTACGTATCTACGTAATTATAGGGATGTACACACCGAATTTTACGTTTCTAGCTGCTTTCATTGGTACCATTTTTATCCCTTTTGTCCCATTTCAACCACTAAATCTTTTTTGTACTTTTTGGTGATTACACTTTACTAGAGGAAGGTACGTAACAAATTTCAAGTGTATAAAAATCAGAAAATTTCAAAAAAATTGCTTAAATAATCTAAATATTTGGGGTATTTTCAGTCCTTGTTAGGGAAAAATTTCGATTTCGCCCACTTTCAATCCCAACCGATCTGCAGACGTAAGACACATTTACGGAAAATTTCAACCTCTAGCTCATTTCGTTCGGCCGCTATTGTGCTTTCAACAGACAGACGGACATGGCTAAATCGTCTGAGAATGTTACCAGGATACAGAATATATATACTTTATGGGGTCTCCGATGAATATTTCAAGGTGTTACAAACGGAATGACATAGTGAATATACCCCCATCCTGGAGGTGGAGGGTATAAAAACTTTAAAAGATTAAAATTTTTTCCCGAAAAGTAAGGAAACGCGTAATATTCTGAACACATAAATATTCAGAGATAAAATTCGTGACGAATTTAGCGATAAATTTATGAAATAATAAATTTGACAAACGACATGGTTATACTCAGGGTCTATCTAATATTTCTGTCCTTCACAAATTCTTGAAAAACGCCTTCTCAAAATCGATTCTAAGCTCTGCCGGCTAATAATTGGAATAACCTTCGGACCGTTGTAGGTCAGTGTAATATTTATAATATTTTTAATATTTGTCGAATATTTTAAAAATATTTTTCTTTTAAATGTGGACTATAGTGGTATCCAACTAATGTTCCCAATTTTCTTCTTTATGACGAGATGTGTGTGTCGTATTCCTTCCCTTGAAAAACACTGTAAAATTTGAAATGTATTAAATCACTTGTGCAACGAGGGATTATCATTTAGCCTCGCTTTTAATTAGATTTATGAACAACAAATAGATTTCCAACAAATATCAGACCACAACACTTTCCAGAGGTTTGATGGAATAAAAGCTCCCGTTTGCTAACACTTCCCGAGAATAACTGCAAGCGGTAGGATGGATTCA
Source organism: Polietes domitor (assembly GCA_947397865.1). Lineage (NCBI taxonomy): Eukaryota > Metazoa > Arthropoda > Insecta > Diptera > Muscidae > Polietes > Polietes domitor. Next base: position 25,637,243 of record OX377620.1, on the reverse strand, counting down.
CTAGAGTTCGAGACTATTCCGCGGCAAACGACCGATGACTGTACCGTTATTTATTACTTTATTTCAACGTCATAACACGCATGATAATTTATAGTGTTAGTACATCCCGATTGGAATTCCAAGTGACAACAGTTCCTTCCAAATTAGATTTAAGAAAGCAATCGATCGACCGACCGACCGACCGGCCAAACCAGACATTCACTCAATCATTTTGATAATCAATACGGGTGCGAGCGATTTATCGGGTTTGTTATGTTATGAGTGTGTGGGCTGGTTTACACAGTGCGAGAGCGAGCGATGAAACACAATATCAAAAAAAGAAAGAAAGAAAACTGCGTTAATTGCACGACCCGAGAAATGTAACTAAAAGTAGCAAACTAACAGAGCTAACAGACTGGCCGCCTGCAAGCCAAATTTGTACTGAGTAGAATAACTAATTGTATTAAGAAGGTGTTTTGTGCACAAAAAATGACACTTTACACAGTGCGACACAGTGGTATTGTGTGTGTGTGTGTGTGGTGTACATAGGCTGGCTATCTATTGTCCCCTGTCCGCCCTCCCTTGTGACCATCGTCCGGTCATGCAGAGGCAGCGAACACAAAAAAAAACTATGTTCAATGGATGGATGATATTACCGAAATGTTCAATTCATGCCATGCTATGCCATACCGCCATGGCATTCATGTTAAATGTCGCAAATTGACATCAACGATAGTTTTTAGCGCACTTTATTTATTAGTTTTCGAAAAGATATTATTGCTACAATGTTGATGATGATGATGATGATGATGAAAAATCGCCAGCCACTATTGAGAGCGGGGATGGGCTAAGGATGAATCGGTAAATACCTGATCACAACATGAAACCATCACCACTCGCCGGAAGTTGGTGGCATTGTACATTTCAAGAAATCGTGAATTTCGAAAGAGAGACTAAAAAGCCAAGAAATCAGAAATGAACAAATTAATTGAAAAATATGTGTCCAATATATTCCACAAAGAACTCCTCCTCCCTCTTACAATCAGATAAATTTAAATTATCTTAGCGAAAACTGCTCCTGCTCCCTCCACCATGGATTACATTCCACAGAGGTTGTCTGTTTTCGTAGAAGTGCAGTAATATTACAGGAAAATATAATTTTTGTAATATAGCCAACCAAAACAAATACAAATATTGAAAAATTAATTTTATAAATAAATACAATATTTTAATTATTTGAAACCACGCTTATAATGTAATGCTACCAATACGTCAATTCAAAAAATAAATATTCTTATATTTATATTTTCAAAAAGCTTAAATGCTATAAATATTGGTAGATAGTGGGTGCTACAGTTAGTTGTATTTTCATTCTATTTTAATTCCAAAAGTACAAATTTTGAAAATCCATTATCAGTCGTACATAGTGCAATATAACCTAACTTTATGATTCAACCAATTTTTTTCGTAAAAGAAAAAGTACGAATTTGGAAAAAAAAACTTTTTATTTTGCTTGTCTATGCAGTCAGAGGAATGTATACACTGAATTCCTTGATTCCAGCTGCGCCCATTTGGTTGGTACCATTTTTAGCCCTTGACGTTTTTACGCAATTAGAATTTCATCATTCTAGCTGTAGTCGATTAGTTGGTACTATTTTTATCCTTTGAAAGTACGAATTTCGAAAAATCCTTTTATTTTCCTACACAGTCAGCGGAATGTATACTCCGAATTTGATGACTCTAGCTGCGGTCAATTGATTGGTACTATTTTTATCCCTTTTTTCATTTTAGTCCCACAAAGTACGAATTTTAAAAAATCCGTATATTTTACTTGTCTATACAATCAGAGGAATGTATACACCGAATTTCATTATTCGAGGTACAGCCGTTTGGTTGGCACCATTTTTATCCCTCTATTCCCATTTTACCCCTTAAAAGTACGAATTTGGCAAAAATACTTTTATATTATGTATCTACTCAATTAGAGGAATGTATACTCCGAATTTCATGACTCTAGTTGCGGTCATTTGTTTGGTACTATTTTTATACCCTTTTTCTATTTTGATCCCAAAAAGTACGAATTTCGAAAAATCGGTTTATTTTCCGTGTCTACACAGTCAGCGGAATGTATACTCCGAATTTGATGACTCTTGCTGCGGTCATTCGATTGGTACTATTTTGTCCCCTTTTTTCATTTTAACCCCAAAAAGTACGAATTTTAAAAAATCCGTGTATTTTACTTGTTTATACAATCAGAGGAATGTATACACCGAATTTCATTATTCGAGGTACAGCCGTTTGGTTGGCACCATTTTTATCCCTCTATTCCCATTTTACCCCTTAAAAGTACGAATTTGGCAAAAATACTTTTATATTATGTATCTACTCAATTAGAGGAATGTACACACCGAATTTCGTGTTTCTAGCCGTTTTGGTTTAATATGTACCATTTTTATCCCTTTTTTGCCCCATTTCACCCCCTACAAATAATAATCACTTTATGGTGCACGTTTTTGCTATAAGGGGAATGCGCATACCAAATATCAAGCAAATATAAACAGACATATTCAAAAAACATGCTTAAATACGCTAAAATATTAGGGATTATTATGGGTATTTTTAGTCATTGTGAGGGAAACATTTTTCCCTTTGGGCCGATTTCGCCCCATTTCAATCCCACCCGATCTACGACTATAAGACGAATTTATGGAAAATTTGAAAGTTCTAGCTCGTTTAGATGCTAGCGTGCTTTCAACAGACGGACGACGGACGGACATGGCTAGATCGTCTTAGAATTTTATGACGATCAAGAATATGTATACTTTATAGGGTCTCAGGTCGATATTTCAAGGTGTTACAAACGGAATGACAAAGTTAGTATACCCCCATCCTGGAGGTGGAGGGTATAAATATGTGTCCAATATATTCCATAAAGAACTCCTCCTCCCTCTTACAATCAGATAAATTTAAATTATCCCAGCGAAAACCCCTGCTCCGTTGTCAGCAGGTTAGTAAGGGAGAGATGCAGTATCTCTCTATGTCTAGTTTAAAAATAAAATGCTTCCGGCGGGGTTTTGAACATGGGACTCTCTAGTCGCGTGTTAGCCATTTGCTTGTTAAAAGCACGACGAGGTTGTATGTGCGAGTTTAATATTTTGCATCTTTTATTGCAACCGAAGCATGCATGAAGATGCAGCTCTATCAGAATTGTCGGCCTCTACATTACTCTATTGCCCCGAAACATGCAGAGTTCCAGCAATGTTTACTTCATTGCTCCCTCATAATCGCTACAACGGTTTTTCTCATTTTGCATCTTTTATTGCAACCGATGACCATGCAGAGATTCAGCTCTATCCGAATTTTCGGTCTCTGCATAAATGTAGTGCACCCGAGTCACTACACCCCTTATTATCTCTACAACGGTTTTTTTTTCACTGAACCAACACTTAGGGGATGTCCCCTATAAATGCAGTGCATTGCGTTGGTGGAAGGAAGATCATGTATTGGAAGGAGGAAAGAGGGAGTAGTGTCTGTTGACATCTGTTTTGAATCTCTGAATGTCGTAATTGGAGGGAAAGATATTTGCCGGAAGTCGGTTCCACATACGGATAGTACGGGCGAAGATCGAATTTATTCTGTAATGTGTAGTGCGGCCGGTTGTCCAATCGACAACAAATGGGTGAGCGTTCCTGGAGAGTCGCGTATCTCTACCGAACGTTCTCACAGGCGGTATAAGATCACGAATTTCCGAAGAACAAACACCCTGAAAGTATCGATAGAACAATGACACACAACCAACATTACGACGGGGTTCAAGGGAGACAATAGAATTGGATCTCCTACCGTCACCTATCAACACCATCGCCCTCCTCTGGACAAGGTCAAGTAGCTCCAGTGATGAAGCTGGAGCACCCAACCATATATGGGAGTTGTATTCCATCTTTGGTCTGATGTAGGTAGTGTAGGTATTGAGAAGATCAGAGGGTGTGAAATATTTCTTATATCTTTTTAAAAAACCTAAACAACTGAAGGCATCTTTCGACACATCAAATACATGTTTTGTCCAACGAACATCACGTTGTATTTTCATGCCAAGAGCATCTGATTGCTCAATATCTACACCGTTCATTAAAATCGACGACACCGTTGAATCAGTGAATCGCTTGTGAGACAACAGGGAGCACTGCATTAAAATCTACTCTATTCTCTCGACCCCATTCAGAAATGGCCAGCAAATCCTGGCTAAGTGACTCATCCATCAATCGCCTTTTATCCTCAATTTCTTGACGACTTGGTCTATGATCGAATGAGTATGAATGACAGCGGTTGCTGTCATCCGCGAATGATTATATTGGATTCACAGTCCGATCCAAGAGGTCGTCGATGAAATTAAGAAAAAGGGATGGGGAAAGGACAGAGCCCTGTGGTACTCCTGCGGTTAACCTATGCTCATCGGATGAGAACCCATCTACAACAACACGTATAGTGCGATCTCTGAGGAAGCTCGATATAAATCGAGAGAAGTCACTACCAACACCAAAAGCGATAAGCTTTGATATGAGTGCGCCGTGCCAAACTCTATCAAAGGCCTTGGAGATATCTAGAGCAACGACCTTACTCTCACCAAGCTGGTGAATAGATCGATTCCACTTTTCGGATAGCAGTGTCATCAGGTCTCCCGTAGATCGATTCCTACGGAAGTCATACTGTCGATCATTAAGTAAGTCATTAGTTTCTAAATACCTCACAAGATGGTGGTTAACCATACTCTCCATAACCTTCGAAAGCGCTGAACAAATCGCGACCGGTCGATAGTTAGCAGGATTATTAGCCTCACCTTTTTTAGGGATGGGCTGGATGTTCGCAATCTTCTAACGCGCTGGGAAAACCCCTGAAAAGATTACAAAGGGGACGGGCAAGCGTCGAAGAGCACTTACATAGGACAAGTGCTGAAATGACATCCGGGCCTGGAGATTTATTTATTTATTTATTTTAACTCCACGTGTTCGAAAAAATATCTGAGGCATGGAACTAGATACATTTTCGATCACGGGGTGTGGTTGATTGCTTTCCGGCAAGAATGAATTCCTTGCAAACATTTCAGCCAATAGGTTAGCTTTGTCAACCGGGTTAGTGAATAGCAGGTCATCTTTAACAAGAGTTTAGATAGATGAGGAGTTATCCTTTACTCTTCTCACAAATAACCAAAAGCTCTTACTTCCCCTGGGAGAAGCAAGAATTTTGGCACGAAGACGTTGTTCGTACAGAAACTTTTCACGTCTAAGTACCCTGGCACACATGGTTCTTGTCTGCTTGCGTAGCAGATCAGTTGTGGCATTTTTATTTAAACGCCATTTCCTGAATGCTTCCTCTTTGGATCTGACAGCAGCCTTGCATGTCTGGTTAAACCAACTTTTATTAAATGGTTTATCCGAAATAATTTTAATTGGAATAAATGACTTCATTCCAATCAAGATAATATTTTCAATCATTTCAGCCGCAGCATCTATATCGCCATTTAGAAAACAAAGTTTCCAATTGAAATGCTGGAAAAAGTTGTTGGTTGTATGGTTTATTTGAATATTGCATTTCTTATTTATTGATATTGATACGTCATACAAACCATATTTATCGTAGTATCTTTTTTATACAGCTAAATTTAAAGAAATCGATATCGCCCCAAGTGTTCCAAAAATGGTGTTATTAAAAAACGATAATTTGGCGAAATGTCGTAAATACAAAAATGGTCTTATAAATGATTTTTTAATTGCTAAGCAATTCTGCTGCGTTTTTATATAAAATTTAAGACAATAACGCCTGATGACTTAACAAGCGATTATAAATACGTAGTAATGGTTTGACGAAATAATTTTTATACCTATAATTTACAACTTTCGATTTGTATACCCTACAGCACATTGTATGGTATTATCTCTTCGAGAAATTGTTTGGTCCATATTTTGATAACATTGGATGTGGAATAACTTCTATTTTAATCTCTTCCATTTAATTTGGCCAAAATGTAAAATATGATTTTTAAAGTTTATTTAAAATCGCTCTACACCATTTTCAAATGCAATTCATAAGACAACACTGAAATTTGGAAGATATCAATTGAAATTAAAAAAATCCATTTGAAATTCAAAAAATTGTCCAATTGAAATTTAAAAATTCCAATGAAATATTCAATCCACCTCCAGGATGGGGGTATACTAACTTTGTCATTCCGTTTGTAACACATTGAAATATCGACCTGAGACCCTATAAAGTATATATATTCTTGATCGTCATAAGACGATCTAGCCATGTCCGTCCGTCCCTCCGTCTGTTGAAAGCATGCTAGCATCTAAACGAAAGGAGCTAGAACGTTCAAATTTTCCATAAATGCGTCTTATAGTCGTAGATCGGTTGGGATTGAAATGGGGCGAAATCGGCCCAAAAGGGAAAACATTTTCCCTCACAAGGACTAAAAATACCCATAATAATCCCTTATATTTTAGCGTATTTAAGCATTTTTTTTGAATATTTCTGTTTCTATTTGCTTGATATTTGGTATGCGCATTCCCCCTACAGCAAAAACGTGCACCATAAAGTGATTCTTATTTGTAGCGGGTGAAATGGGGCAAAAAAGGGATAAAAATGGTACATATTAAACGACAACAGCTAGAAACACGAAATTAGGTGTGTACATTCCTCTAACTGAGTACAGACATAATATAAAAGCATTTTTTCCAAATTCGTGCTTTAAAGGGGTAAAATGGGAATAGATGGATAAAAATGGTACCAACCAAATGGCTGTACCTAGAATACTGAAATTCGGTGTATACATTCCTCTGATTGCATAGACAAGTAAAATAAACGGATTTTTTATAATTCGTACTTTTTGGGGTTAAACTGAAAAAAGGGGATAAAAATAGTACCAATCAAATAACCGTAGCTAGAGTCATGAAATTCGGAGTATACATTCCTCTGACTGTGTAGACACGGAAAATAAATTGATTTTTCGAAATTCGTACTTTTTGGGGTCAAAATAGAAAAAGGGGATACAAATAGTACCAACCAAATGACCGCAGCTAGAGTCGTGAAATTCGGAGTATACATTCCTTTGACTTGACATGAAAAATAAAAGGTTTTTTTCCAAATTCGTACTTTCAAGGGATACAATGGGTACGGAGGGATAAAAATGGTACCAACCAAACGGAATAATGAAATGGTACCAACCAAACGGAATAATGAAATTCGGTGTATACATTTCTCTGATTGCGTAGACACTTAAAATAAACAGATTTTTCGAAATTCGTACTTTTTGGGGTTAAAAAGAAAAAGGGGGATAAAAATAGTACCAATCAAATGACCGCAGCTAGAGTCATGAAATTCGGAGTATGCATTCCTCTGACTGCGTAGATACGGAAAATAGACGAATTTTTCGAAATTCGTACTTTTTTGGGTTAGAATGGAAAAAGGGGATAAAAATAGTACCAACCAAATGACCGCAGCTAGAGTCGTGAAATTCGGAGTATACATTCCTTTGACATGAAAAATAAAAGTTTTTTTTTTAAAATTCGTACTTTCAAGGGATACAATGGTACAGGGGGGTAAAAATAGTACCAACTAAACGACAGCTAGAATGATGAAATTATAATTGCGTAGAAATGTCTGGAATCATGGAATTCGGTGTATACATTCCTCTGACTGCATAGACACGCAAAATAAAAAGTTTTTTTCCAAATTCGTACTTTTTCTTTTACGGCAAAAATTGGTTGAATCATGAAGTTAGGTTTTTTGCACTTTGCACATGTACGTCTGATAATGGATTTTCAAAATTTGTACTTTTGGAATTAAAATAGAATGGAAGTACAACCAACTGTAGCAACCACTACCTTCCAATATTTATGGTATTTAAGCTTTTTGAAAATATAAATATAAGAATATTTATTTTTTGTTTTGAAATAGATAATGGTTTGATATAATTAAAATATTATATTTATTTATATAATTATTTTTTCAATATTTGTATTTGTTTTGGTTTGGCTATATTAAAAAATTTATATTATATTACTGCACTTCTACGAAAACCGACAACCTCTGTGGAATGCAATCCATGGTGGAGGGTATATAAAGTTCCACCCGGCCGAACTTAACGCCGTTTTTACTTGTTTGAATTTCAAATGGATTTTTGAATTTCAATTGATTTCAAAAGAATGGAATTTTTGAATTACAAATGGCATTTTTGAATTTCAAATGGAGTCTTTTGAATTACAATTGAAAATGGTAAAATAATATTTTTTTGGGTTATTGATAAAACAAATCAAACGTGCATTTTGCCATCCCTTTTAATACACCTCACGAACGTAATATTAATAATCTCAATATGTTTCCATATTTATCAACTTACCGCACATTAAGTTGTCTTTGTATTTGCAATTTCTTTTCAATCTGTTCAATGGGAAACTGGGGCACTTCATACGGGGCCGATATTTCATTGGGCAGTACGTCATCCACGGAACTTTCGTCTAAACCAAGAGGGGTTTTTGGTTGCTGCAATGGCCCCACCGCACCCACCAGGGGAGAATCGCTTCCTATAAGGAAAAAAACAACAAAAAGTATGAGCTTATATCTTATCAACACAATCTAACAGTACACAGTATTTAATCTATATCGAAAGATTATCATATCGCCACCAATTACTCCGCACTCTGCGAGATATGAACCATCAAATCGTGGTTTATCAAAAGTTTGATTGTGAAACGTTTCGATGCCACTGAATTGTTGGAAATTGTAAATAACCCCTCCCCCACCCTAATATATGACTACCGCTGACAGTGTTTATGACTTGTTTTGATTTGATATTGTTGTAAATATTGATAATAATAATGCTGCTGCCTGTCGGCTGATGAAATATTTGAACATTTGAAAATGCAATACAATTAAATTAAATTCAGCCAAATAAAGCCCGTTATCAGCAATCTGCCGGTATTTATTTGCACGGGTCAACAAATTTCGTCTGACATGAGAACGGACAACCTTCAAGCGGTGGCTGTAGCTGCATTCAGTTATAATATAATGAGGGTGGGGGAGGGGTCGTTTATGTGGTTGCAATCAATCAGAGATATGATACACATGGCAACGAATGATGCCTATTGGCCGGCTTTTACTATTTTGACTTTAAATTGTGACAGAAATAATCTATAAAACCTAGTAAAGCTTAAATTTCATATTACAATTAGAATCGTATATGCAATACTAGCTTCGCACGCGAAAACGCCAGTTATTTATTATTGTAGTTTTATCTGTCTCTGTTTTTGGATAGTATTTATTTGATTTTCTTTTGCTGGATATAGAAAAATCTAAAATAGTGATTTGGAAACCTCATATTAGATAGGAATTGCACTATTTTAGCTGAAGTCCCTTCGTATGTACACTCAGAAAAATAGCATTCTAAAATCTGAGTAAAATTCATATTTTCAATTCAATTTTACTCCAGATTAGGTAAAATTTCCTTACGGGAAGGAAAATTAAATAGATATGAGTACACTTTCCTTATTTCAAAGCCAGAAAAAAAGTACATATACTCAAAATAGTGTAGTAAATTTACTTAACAACTTTTTTTGGATCTAGTAAAAACTTCTTACAATTAAGTATATTCATACTTGTGCGGAAGAAAATTTACTAGCGTTTAAGAAAGAAAATAATGCAGAATTTTTTTGTATGGAAAAATTCGATTTAGGATGTTTTTACTTAAAAATGTATTTATTACTTCAAATAAAGTAAATAAATGTTATAAAATTTATGACATGTTCCTCATACATTCAAGTATAAATGAACTTATAAAAAATATTTCAGTTTGTTTAGAAAAATACATGAATAGTAGTCCAAAAGCAATTCTCGTTCGTTAGCCGAGACTTTCTTCATAAGTACTTTATACTTTAAGCAATCACTGCGAACGGGCCTTCCTAGCCTCCGCAGCAGTCATGGTGAAATATCTCAACTCTTTATGGTATAAGTAAGATGAAACGTTTGAGAACTATACCATGTTGTTGCATACTCTGAAGCGAAAAAATTTATTTCAATTATCAAATATAGTCGTAGTCAGGCTGAATACAAATTTACTTGGTTTAAGGAAAATCTTAGTCAGGCTGAGTACAAATTTACTTGAATTAAGGAAAAAAATCCGAAATTTTTCCTCAGATTGAGTATAAATTTACTTGGCATGACTACAAATTTATTTAGTTTGAGTAACAATTTACTTGGATTGAGGAAAAAAATCGGAATATTTTCCTCAGTTTGAGTATAAATTTACTTGATTTGAGTAAAATTTCTTAAAAATTTTCCTCAGATTAAGTAAAGATTTACTTGATTTGAAGAAAAATTGTCCTCAGTTTGAGTAAATTTTACTTGCTTTGAGGAAAAGTTGAACTGGAATCAAGTTCAAAGCATGTCTTATTTACAAGGAAAAGTTTGTACTTGATGTGAGAAATGTTTGCCTTAGCGCTATACGAAGTTCAATTTTCCTCAGTTTTAGTACATATTTACTTAATCCGTGGCATACTTTTTTCTGAGTGTATCATTTTCAACCCAGTTTCGAATAAAAAATTACAACCGCAGAGCCTTTTATATCCTCGACCTCATGTTTCTACATGCAGCCGTGTGTTTGCTTGCCCTAAAAACATGTACTTATGTTGGTACCACGTTTATCCCTTGTCGTCCCGCATTCTCCTTATAAGTACCAATTTTGTAATATCCATTTATGTTCCGCGTTTACGTGATTAAAGGGTGGTAAAAGTACAAAATTCAACAAATCCAATTTGGCTGCGCTTCTACATGTTTGTATCCATTTTTGTGCCGTTCATCACTTAAAAGCACAAAAATGTTTTTATATTGCGCTTCTATATGGTGTGAGAAATATACATATAAAATTTCGCGATTCTAGCTATAATACTTTAGTTGGTACCATTTTTATCCCTTTATGTCCCGCTCACCCCTTATAAGTACAAATTTCGAAAAATCTATTTAAATTTGCGTTTTTACATTGTCAGCGGAATTTACACACCAAATTCCACGACTATAGCTGCAATACTTTAGTTGGTACCATTTTTATCCCTTTTCGTCCCGCTCACCCCTTATAAGAAAAAAATTTCGAAAAATCAATTTGATGGCGCTTCTACATGGTCCGAATTTCACGATTCTAGCTTAATACTTAAGTTGGTACCATTTTTATCCCTTTTTGTCCCACACGCCCCTTAAAAATACAAATTTCGAAAAATCAATTTATGTTGCAATTCTACGTTGTCAGCGGAATTTACACACCAAATTTCACGACTATAGCTGCAATAATTTAGTTGGTACCATTTTTATCCCTTTTTGTCCCGATCGCCCCTTATAAGAAAAAAAAATTCGAAAAATCCATTTTACTGCGCTTCTACATGGTCAGAGGAATTTACATACCGAATTTCACGATTCTAGCTTAATACTTAAATTGGTACCATTTTTATCCCTTTTTGTCCTACAAAAAAAAAATAAATTTATGTTGCAATTCTACGTTGTCAGAGGAATTTACACACCAAATTTCACGACTATAGCTGCAATACTTTAGTTGGTACCATTTTTATCCCTTTTTGTTCCGCGCACACCATAAAGGTAAAAAATCGTAAAATCCAATTTTACTACGCTTCTATATGGTCAGAGGAATTTACATACCGAATTTCATGATTCTAATTGTAATACTTAAGTAGGTACCATATTTATCTCTTTTTGTCCCGTTCGCCTCTTAAAAGTACAAATTTCGAAAAATCCATTTATAATGCAAGTCTACATTATCAGAGGAATTTACACACCAAATTTCATGACTATAGCTTCAATACTTGTGGTGGTACTATTTTTATCCCGCTCACACTTTATAAGTAAAAATTTTGAAAAATTCATTTAGATTTGCGCTTTTACCTTCTCAGAATAACTTTCAGCAATACTTTAGTTGGTACCATTTTTATCACTTTTTGCCCCGCTCAAACTTTATAAGTAAAAATTTCGAAAAAAAAAAAATCCAGTTAGGTTACGCATTTACGTTGTCAAAGGAATTTATACACCAAATTTCACGACTATAGCTGCTATACTTAAATTGGTACCATTTTTGTGTCTCGCAACCATTAAAAGTACAAATTTCGAAAAATCCAATTTTACTGTTTTCTACATGGCTAGAGAAATTTACATACCAAATTTCACGATCCTAGATGTAATACTTGAGTTGGTACCATTTTTATCCCTTTTTCGCCCTTTAAAAGTATAAATATCAAAAAATACATTTATGTTGCAAGTCAACGTTTTCAGAGGATTTTACAAACTAAATTTCACGACTATAGCTGCAATACTTCAATTGGTACAATTTTTATCCATTTCTGTCCCGCTCAACCCTTATAAGTACAAATTTCGAAAAAAGAAACATTTAGATTACGCTTTTACGGTCTCAAAGGAATTTATACAACAAATTGCACGACTATAGCTGGAATACTATTGGTACCACTTTTATCCCATTTTCCCCCTCACCCCTTATAAGTTCAAATTTTGAAAAATCCATTTATATTGCAAGTCTACGTTGTCAGAGAAATGTAAATACCGATTTTCACGATTCTAGCTGCAATTCATTTATTTATTGAAATTGTTAGTTGCCAATGTTGTGTGTGAATTATGCTGTAGCACTTTTTCTATAACTTTGTCCGCTGAGTTCTCGTTGACGTCGCGCTGTGTACTGCCTCAATGTGAGCGTCGTGTCGCTTTTATATTGTGTGCTGCGGCTACATATGTGTTGTTAATGTTGTTGGTACAAATGGATTGCGACTACTTCGCTGCTTTGAATTGTCATGTGTTTTGTTAGTGCAAATTTTTGGACCGACGACTTTGCTGTTGTTTGTTGAATGGCATCGATGATGTCGTGTGGGTAAGAAATACTGGAATAAACAATTTTTCACTTTTGCGGCTACCTAAGCGCTACATAACCGGTGTTAAGAATAATTCCTAGGAAGTTCATATGTTCTAGAAAGTTGTTTATTGAAATCTTAAGTACATTTTTGTTGTTGATTGTTTCCTTGAATTTTTAACGGTTTGCTACCTATGGACCTGAACAGGGCAAAAAAGGAAAAAAATTTAATTTTTGGAAATTTTTTCACTTTTGCGGCTACCTAAGCGCTACCTAAACGGTGTTAAGAATAATTCCTAGGAAGTTCATATTTTCTAGAAAGTTGTTTATTGAGATCTTAGGTACATTTTTGTAGTTGATTGTTTCCCTGAATTTTCAACGGTTTGCTACCTATGGACCTGAACAGGGAAAAAAAGGTTGACCTTGAAGATGAAGTTTTTTTGATTTTATATGTTCACAATTTTTGTTCTTTATGACAAGAGCTAGAACTTTGCCTCAGAGAGTAAATCAAAATTCCGAACGGTTTGCAAGATATGAGCCTGAGAATATGATCACTTTTTTCAAAAAATTACACCGAGGCCTCAAATCTCTGGGGGCCCATAAAAAAAAGTGCATGACTTTGGGGGAAAAAAAAAACACGGGTCTTTTTTTTTGGTCTTTTATCATGTAGCGGTGTCCGTATATGGTTATTTTGAAATGACTTCAAAAATGTTGCACAGTGATATAGCCCCCATACAAATTTCACTCCCGATTTGACTCTTGTTGTAATATGTGGTATCTAGAGACATATTACAACAGATTTTCTTTAAATTTGGCACAACATCTTATAATCCAACTAGAAACACCTGTGGTAAAAATGTGTTAGATCGGTTCAGATTTAGATATAGCCCCCATACAAATTTCCCTCCCGATTTGACTTTTTCCGCTCTAGAGACCACATATTTCACTTGATTTGTTTCAAATTACCTTGCATTACATTATAATTCTACTAGAAACATCTGTGTTGAAAATTGATTAAATCGGTTCAGATTTATATATAGCTCCCATACAAATTTCGCTCCCGATTTGACTTTTTCGGCTCTAGAAACCACATATTGTATCAGATTGTCTTCAGATTTGACAAAACATCTTATATTTAAACTAGGAACATCTATGGTGACAATAGGTCAAATCGGTTCAGATTTTGATATAGCCCCCATACAAATGTCGCTCCCGATTTGACATTTTCCGCTCTAGAAACCACATATTGTACTCGATTTTCTTTAAATTTGGCACAACATCTTATAATCCATCTAGAAACACCTATGCAGAAATTGGGTAAGATCGGTTCAGATTTAGATATAGCCCCCATACAAATATCGCTCCCTATTTCACTTTTTCCACCCTAGAAACCGCATATTGTACTCGATTTTCTTTAAATTTGACACAACATCTTATAATCTTACTAGAAACACCTATGCTGAAATTGGGTAAGATCGGTTCAGATTTAGATATAGCCCCCATACAAATGTCGCTCCCGAATTGACATTTTCCGCTCTAGAAACCACATATTGTACTCAATTTTCTTTAAATTTGGCACAACATCTTATAATCCAACTAGAAACACATATGCAGAAATTGGGCAATATTGGTTCAGATTGAGATATAGCCCCCATACAAATGTCGTTCCCGAATTGACTTTTGCCGCTTTAAAAGCCACATATTGGCTCGATTTCTTTAAATTTGGCACAACATCTTATTATCTAACTAAACAAAACTATGGTGAAAGTGGGTAAGATCGGTTCAGATTTAAATATAGCCCAAATACAATTGTTGCTCCCAAAAGTTTAACTGATTTTTGCCAAACTATACATTTTATATTTCACCTATTTCGTATCATCATACAAATGTCCTTTCCGATTTAACATTTTTGTCAAACACATACATTTATAGGATACAAAAAAACCTTTCCGTTTTCACTTTTTCACCGAATTGAATTGTATTCGGATAGAAAGTGGAGTGTATCATAGAGTCGGCCCCGCCCGACTTTAGCCTTTCCTTACTTGTTCTACTTCATATATTGTATGAGTCACGAAAATAAATTATTAAAATATCTATATAGTTTGGAAATTTAACATCTTTGCATCCTTTGGAAATTAAAAGTCCTGCAAAGAGGAGAAAAGATCACCAAATGAAAAACCGAGTACACAGTTTTTCCACATACTATCTCTAGTTTTATGTGTATATGGTATTGTTCAAGTCCAAAAAGTACGTTCGCTCAAAAAAGTGCAACAGAAACCATATAAATACCATGATGTTTTGGCAAACCTTGCTGACTAAATTCGTACACTCGACCTATCCTATACACCTGCGTACAATAAAATTTGTTCTTAGTTTCAGCATCTTCGTTAATATAATAAATCTCTTATTTTGGCAGATTTATTTCTTTAATATTTCGCAAAAATGCTTTATATTATTCTTGATGTTAATAGTTTTAATTCCAATATTAAAGAATTTGTGTGTTTACTCTCACCAAACTGTTCAATTAGCAAAGTTTTCAATGCATTCCAGTCTCTAGGTGTTTCTCGTCTTAGTACAACTGCAGGGTCAGTCAATTTCCGCCGCACTCCATTGATGAATAGTGTTTTATCCTCCGTTGTGAGAGTATCTACTGTCGCCAGTAAGGCGTCGATGTGATTAACAACATTTATATTTTTTCTTCATTAATTAATTCAACGTTTATTTTTTAGTTTCCTATGAATTTTAAAAATATTGTTTCTTACTTTGATTTCACTTTCAAAACTATTATTTTTTCTTAAATAAGTATTTTTTCTTATCTCAGTAAGTTCGTTTACTGATACTTTTTCTTTGGATCCTAACGACTGCGCCAGTAAAATATATCAAAAATAGAGCTTGTATTACGTCTATAAATTAAGTTTATTTATTTCTTAGTTTTCAATGAATTTTAGTGAACTAGTGTTTTTAGAAGTTTTTATATTGATTTCACTTTCTATTTTTTTAAATAAGTCCGATCCTTTTTCTTTGGATTCTTCCGACTGCGCCAATAAAATATACCAAAATAGAGCTTCTATTTCACTCATAAATTAATTCCAAGTTTCTTCATTACATTTTATAGTTTTTAATACATTTTTAAAACTATTATGTTTTTTATTTGTGCTTTCACTTTTAGCACTATTGATTAATGATTGTTTCCTTAAATAGGTCAGTGATTGTCTTATTAAATTCAAATACGGATCATTTTTTCCGTGGATCCTACCGACTGCGCCAGTAAAATAAAACACGCGATGTGTTTTATTTGTTGATCGACAACTGACTGCTTCATTCAAAATGCATTAAACAGTATGCGCATATGATGCTTATGATCGAGTGGAGTAGCAATCACTAGAAAATGATGTGCTTGCATTTTCCCATTGACAAATTTAAACATTCACATATAGCACTGGTGTTCATTGGCGGCACGTGTATTACGTCTGCATATTTGCATGCCATTTATTGTTTATTTATGTTACTTGTATATATATGTATGTAGGGGGCGGATTAGCATGCATTTATAATTGAGAAATATGCGCATAACTAAAATATACACTAAAATTTGAGAATATATATATTTAAAGACCAGTTTATTATTAGAAAATTATTATTGAAACACATAAAAATCAAAAATGTATCCATTATATTTTAAGGTTATACATGTGTATTTAATAAAAAATATTATTATATTTTTTAATAGAATGAGATTGATTCCGGTTATTTATATATATGTATGTTGACATTAATGCGGTTAAAAAGTATGTAATTCAATACATACACATTAAAACGGCGCGGTTTGTACGGACGAAAATATGTTGCGGTTGTCCGAATCAAAAATTAAGCCTCCAAAATATTTCATTCTATAACAAACAAGTAAGGAAAGGCTAAAGTCGGGCAGGGCCGACTATATAATACCCTACACCACTCCCTGCGTATGTACCTCGCTTTGATTACTAAACCCATGCATTTCATGGGAGCAATTTTATGTAGTTCATATACATTATACAGTTACTATAAATTCATCTTTAGTCATATTTAATGAATATGGTAAATAATAAAGTAATTAACATGATATGGAACAACTGATCAAGATCCAATGATAAATACAGATTATACAGCGGCAATAGGATGAATCGGATGGACATTTGAAGGGGGCCTACAACAACTTGAGGCCTGTGAAATATAATATGGTAACTGATCTAATTATCCGACAGAAAATACAAATCATACAGTAGTAATAGGATGAATCGGACCGACATTTCAAAAGGGGGCCTATAACAACATTTTGGGGCTGGTCCAAAACATCGGCCTATATATTTCTCATTCACGGTAGGTATTCATAGTTCAAAAATATCATGATTTGTAAAATTTGATGAAGATCCGGTGTAAGATGTAGTTTCTAGCGACATTTGTATAGGGGCTATATCTAAATCTGAATCGATCTTACCTAATTTCTGCATATGTGTTTCTAGTTGGATTATAAGATGTTGTGCCAAATTTAAAGAAAATCGAGTATAATATGGGGTTTCTAGAGCGGAAAATGTCAAATCGAGAGCGACGTTTGTATGGGGGCTATATCTAAATCTGAACCGATCTTACCCACTTTCTGCATAGGTGTTTCTAGTTGGATTATAAGATGTTGTGACAAATTTAATGAAAATCGAGTACAATATGTCGTTTCTAGAGCGCAAAATGTCAAATCGGGAGCGACATTTGTATGGGGGCTATATCTAAATCTGAACCGATCTTACCTAATTTCTGCATATGTGTTTCTAGTTGGATTATAAGATGTTGAGCCAAACTTAAAGAAAATCGAGTATAATATGGGGTTTCTAGAGCGGAAAATGTCAAATCGAGAGCGACGTTTGTATGGGGGCTATATCTAAATCTGAACCGATCTTATCCAGTTTTTGCATAGGTATTTCTAGTTAGATTATAAGGTGTTGTGTCAAATTTAAAGGAAATTGGGTGCAATATGTGGTTTCTAGAGCGGAAAATGTCAAATCGGGAGCGACATTTGTATGGTGGCTATATCTAAATCTGAACCGATTTGCCTCAAATTAAATAGCGTTCGTCCTTGACCCACAAAACTTATTTGTGCCAATTTTTGTTAAGATCGGGCTATAATTGCGACCTGTAATTTGATTACAACAATAGATGGACAGACGGACAGACAGACATTGCTAGATCGACTCTTAACAATGGGTCTATCTCGTTTCCTTTTGGGTGTTACAAACAAATGCACAAAGACATAATACTCTCGTGGAGTGTATAAAAATCGACTTTGATTGCTTCATTATGCAAAATTCCATCGGCTACATGCCTTGCCTCCTTTGTGAACGATCTTGATGAGTCGTCGATTATTTCTTAACAAGATTACGCTTCAATACGTGAAGCTGAAATTGTGACGCACTGCTTTAATGCCAAAAATATATTTAGCTCTGCCACGATGTCCTGTAAATACCATATCTAAATGCTATCGAAAACCTCTGGGGGATTATGACAAATCGAATTTGTGCCAACCAGCGGCAATTCTCCAATCTTAAAGAGATCCGAGCTGCGATATGTATAATTTGGAGAGAAATACACATTTCACATCTTACAAAATGAATCGATTCCATGGAAGGACGGCTTGAAGAAGTAATTGTGGTGTCTCATTACACTGTACAACAATTTCAAACTTTTTCCAAAATTACGGGGCTCTGACAATGGGTTCTGAAAGAGGAGACCAAAAAAATATACGTGTGTCGGCGTTTTGACAGATCACATCGGAATTTCATTTTATTGACAATTAAAGTTTCCCAACTCAGGTCTCTTCTTGCAGCAAATCGGTGTATAAACTATGTTTTCTTTACATCTGAGGCATAGGGTATGTTCAGCAATTTTGTAGATAATGATATGGAATATTCTTAATCCTGGGGCCAGTAAAAGCGGTGGGGACAAATTTTATAAAAAAAATATTTTTGTATGGGAGCCCCCTTAACGAGTGGGGACAGAGGGTATGTGTGTTCGAAATAAATGTTGGGAAGGGAAAATTAATGGTGGTCGGTCTTACATTAAACCCCTCTGGGGGCAACTCCGAGGCAGTTTTGGGACTTTTCCTGTATTTTTACCACTTACCTTTGACCCCGATGAACGCTGGCTTACACTCACCGACCACCCCCATTTTTTGGCTCATGAATTTTATTTCCGAACCTCACAAAATAGGGGGTTTAGGATATCAAAATCCAAAAGTCGTGCACTATCCCACCCCTACTGAAGAATAACTAAATTAACCCTGAATGGGCAATCTTGAATTTGATTGATTTTTGGCGTTTGTGTTAAGTTTTGGGTTTTGGTGTGTTCTGACATATCGAGCCATAACCGCCGAAAAAATGTATCTCACAAACTCGAAATTTTACTGGGGAAGGTTTTTTTTAATAAAATCAGTTTGAATAAAGCTATTGTTTTATAAACAAAAAATGAAATTTTGACAGATCATGCAAATGATGTTGAAATATCGATTTCGATAAAAAAAAAAAACAAAAATCGATTATATTGTGGGATACATTATTTTGGCGGTAATGGCTCGATATATAGTAAAATTTTATGGCCAACATTTTTGTAGAACATTTCATGATTGCAGTCTTTTATCTGCCTGTGTTGTTGTTTTTTGTATTTGTTTTGTTGTCAAAATAAAAAATGGACAACAACATTAGTAATTAATTTGTTTGTATGTTTATCCTTATTTTGTAGACCCTGAAGATGAAATTCAATGTAATTGCGACATATTGGAAAAATATATGCAAATAAGTAAAACAATAAAGGCATCGAGCTATTCTATCTAATCTAATCTAAATCTAATTTCTATTAAATTAGATTTCTTTAAAATATAGATGCCAATAGGTATTAAGCCAGGACAGTTCCCAGTTCAAATCATATATTTATTAGAATCACAACTCTTTCTACAAATATTAAATATGTATACATTTAAATATTTAGAATATCGCCGAAATATTTTAAGAGATAAGAAAATCCCTTGTCCCCATATCAATTTAGTTGTCTTTTTGGCTATCTAGAAATCAAAACTTTACGAATCCATCCGACATTTAAAATTTTGATTTAAAAACCTTTGTTTTCTTTCAACATTACATCTGGCGCGAATTATGGGATTATCTTTATAGTATTTTCATACATCCAAAACAAGTTATTTCCTCGGGTTTGGTATTACTCTCAAATCCATCGATAAATGATTCACCAAATACAGAGATGATGACGCTAAGAATTCACAAAAATGTTCCGTGGCTAAAACAATGGACATATTTCACTTTTGGCACTATCAAATAGTCAATCTATGTATACTATATTCGCATATACAAACATACATACATACAAATGTACAGAATGGCCTTATTATTATAACAATAAATAGTATGTACCATACCAATAAGTACATATGTATATATATATATTTGCTAGTTCATGTTGGCTAATAATTCTATGAGTCAATGTTGTGTTACACGTTTTGTGTTCAAACAAAACTTGAAGAAACGACAAACACAAATAGCGTTCAGCTGAAAATAAAATGTTTGCCAAAGGGATGAAGAAAAGAATGGCCTTGAGTCCGAATGTTGTTGCTGTTGTTAACTTATGCGTATGGGTGAGTAGAGTAACACCAAACAAAAAAGATAAAGCCAACACTAAACTACACTGTGGTGGCTTCTACAGTGACGTGGAATGAAATAGCAATGGTAGCGAGGAAAATATTACATCAAGGCAATTATATTTAACCGTATTTTGGGGATATGTAAACTGGCCCAATAAAATTGCTCTAAAAATTAAAAAAAAAATTGGAATCAAGTGATTTTTCCGTTGTTTTTTATTTATCGACATTTGGTTAAAAATAAAATAATCAAACAGATTTTTGTTATCGAGAATTTTCGATAAACAGAGTTGTATAAAAAAATTCATGTGTAAACACCTCTAAATACACATTCGTTTTTCAGTGAACTTCATCATTTGACTAGAGTTTCTTTCCAGTCATCTTTTTTAATGCTAGATATAATGGCCATCGGCAAATTACCATAGTTTCTATGCCAAACAGTTATCAAATTTCCGGCAACAAATCCAAAAATATTATTATGATATATGTACTCGCGTATGGGTCTATATATCACTCTCTTATCTATATAGCTTATGTTTGCTTTTATGAATACACGATAACCCTCCCACCCAAAATAAATTAACTATATATTTAGTTTTATTAATCAATAACAATCATTTTGTTATCTATAGGCCAATAGCTGGCAGCATTACTTCTGGAATTGACACATTTATTTATCCGGGTTCAATTTTCAGACATGTTAATTAAGATATTTGGTATGATCGATCAATTGGTATTTACTCATGCGATAGTCGTACTCAAGTGAAAATTATTTATTATTTGTATTAGCAATTATTAAGTTATTCTTCGAATATAATCGTTGTGTTGCTCTTTACAATGCTAGCCACTGTACTTACACATATACGCTACGAATGTTAGGTTAGGGGAAATGCAAAGAAAGATAACAACAACAAAGACGTTTTAAACCGAGTTGAACTGTAGCAGGCAATAAATGTCTAAATTCGAAATGGTTATTTAAGACGTTGGTCATTTATTAAAAAATAAAATAATATATATATATATATATATATATATATATATATATATATATATATATATATATATATATATATAAAATTATAAAATTATAAAATTATAAAATTATAAAATTATAAAATTATAAAATTACTAGCTGAACCCCGCCCGCTTCGCCAGGCAAAAACACAAATTGTAAAATTAAAATCAGGTTTCATATTGATCTTATCATATTGATATTATCGTGGTCAGTAATATATACGTTCCAATTTTCAGCCTTCTAGCTAAAAGACACTTTTGCCACGCCCCAACTACCCACCAAACGAAAATTCAAACTCCAGCATCATATTTATCTTTCTTGTGGTCAGTAATATATACGTTCCAATTTGCAGCCTTCTGGCTCAAAAAAAACACTATTGCCACACACATAAAATGAAAATCCAAATTTCGGCATCATATTTATCATTCTCGTGTTCAGTAATATTTATGTACCAATTTTACATCCTATGTCCTTCCTTGGGCCAACACGAATTCATCAAGCCCAAAATCGTGAAAATCAGACGATCCGTTATAAAGTTTTGCGTGTTCACACGGACGGCATTCTCTTTTATAAATATAGATAAAATTATAAAATTATAAAATTATAAAATTATAAAATTATAAAATTATAAAATTATAAAATTATAGAATTATAAAATTATAAAATTATAAAATTATAAAATTATAAAATTATAAAATTATAAAATTATAAAATTATAAAATTATAAAATTATAAAATTATAAAATTATAAAATTATAAAATTATAAAATTATAAAATTATAAAATTATAAAATTATAAAATTATAAAATTATAAAATTATAAAATTATAAAATTATAAAATTATAAAATTATAAAATTATAAAATTATAAAATTATAAAATTATAAAATTATAAAATTATAAAATTATAAAATTATAAAATTATAAAATTATAAAATTATAAAATTATAAAATTATAAAATTATAAAATTATAAAATTATAAAATTATAAAATTATAAAATTATAAAATTATAAAATTATAAAATTATAAAATTATAAAATTATAAAATTATAAAATTATAAAATTATAAAATTATAAAATTATAAAATTATAAAATTATAAAATTATAAAATTATAAAATTATAAAATTATAAAATTATAAAATTATAAAATTATAAAATTATAAAATTATAAAATTATAAAATTATAAAATTATAAAATTATAAAATTATAAAATTATAAAATTATAAAATTATAAAATTATAAAATTATAAAATTATAAAATTATAAAATTATAAAATTATAAAATTATAAAATTATAAAATTATAAAATTATAAAATTATAAAATTATAAAATTATAAAATTATAAAATTATAAAATTATAAAATTATAAAATTATAAAATTATAAAATTATAAAATTATAAAATTATAAAATTATAAAATTATAAAATTATAAAATTATAAAATTATAAAATTATAAAATTATAAAATTATAAAATTATAAAATTATAAAATTATAAAATTATAAAATTATAAAATTATAAAATTATAAAATTATAAAATTATAAAATTATAAAATTATAAAATTATAAAATTATAAAATTATAAAATTATAAAATTATAAAATTATAAAATTATAAAATTATAAAATTATAAAATTATAAAATTATAAAATTATAAAATTATAAAATTATAAAATTATAAAATTATAAAATTATAAAATTATAAAATTATAAAATTATAAAATTATAAAATTATAAAATTATAAAATTATAAAATTATAAAATTATAAAATTATAAAATTATAAAATTATAAAATTATAAAATTATAAAATTATAAAATTATAAAATTATAAAATTATAAAATTATAAAATTATAAAATTATAAAATTATAAAATTATAAAATTATAAAATTATAAAATTATAAAATTATAAAATTATAAAATTATAAAATTATAAAATTATAAAATTATAAAATTATAAAATTATAAAATTATAAAATTATAAAATTATAAAATTATAAAATTATAAAATTATAAAATTATAAAATTATAAAATTATAAAATTATAAAATTATAAAATTATAAAATTATAAAATTATAAAATTATAAAATTATAAAATTATAAAATTATAAAATTATAAAATTATAAAATTATAAAATTATAAAATTATAAAATTATAAAATTATAAAATTATAAAATTATAAAATTATAAAATTATAAAATTATAAAATTATAAAATTATAAAATTATAAAATTATAAAATTATAAAATTATAAAATTATAAAATTATAAAATTATAAAATTATAAAATTATAAAATTATAAAATTATAAAATTATAAAATTATAAAATTATAAAATTATAAAATTATAAAATTATAAAATTATAAAATTATAAAATTATAAAATTATAAAATTATAAAATTATAAAATTATAAAATTATAAAATTATAAAATTATAAAATTATAAAATTATAAAATTATAAAATTATAAAATTATAAAATTATAAAATTATAAAATTATAAAATTATAAAATTATAAAATTATAAAATTATAAAATTATAAAATTATAAAATTATAAAATTATAAAATTATAAAATTATAAAATTATAAAATTATAAAATTATAAAATTATAAAATTATAAAATTATAAAATTATAAAATTATAAAATTATAAAATTATAAAATTATAAAATTATAAAATTATAAAATTATAAAATTATAAAATTATAAAATTATAAAATTATAAAATTATAAAATTATAAAATTATAAAATTATAAAATTATAAAATTATAAAATTATAAAATTATAAAATTATAAAATTATAAAATTATAAAATTATAAAATTATAAAATTATAAAATTATAAAATTATAAAATTATAAAATTATAAAATTATAAAATTATAAAATTATAAAATTATAAAATTATAAAATTATAAAATTATAAAATTATAAAATTATAAAATTATAAAATTATAAAATTATAAAATTATAAAATTATAAAATTATAAAATTATAAAATTATAAAATTATAAAATTATAAAATTATAAAATTATAAAATTATAAAATTATAAAATTATAAAATTATAAAATTATAAAATTATAAAATTATAAAATTATAAAATTATAAAATTATAAAATTATAAAATTATAAAATTATAAAATTATAAAATTATAAAATTATAAAATTATAAAATTATAAAATTATAAAATTATAAAATTATAAAATTATAAAATTATAAAATTATAAAATTATAAAATTATAAAATTATAAAATTATAAAATTATAAAATTATAAAATTATAAAATTATAAAATTATAAAATTATAAAATTATAAAATTATAAAATTATAAAATTATAAAATTATAAAATTATAAAATTATAAAATTATAAAATTATAAAATTATAAAATTATAAAATTATAAAATTATAAAATTATAAAATTATAAAATTATAAAATTATAAAATTATAAAATTATAAAATTATAAAATTATAAAATTATAAAATTATAAAATTATAAAATTATAAAATTATAAAATTATAAAATTATAAAATTATAAAATTATAAAATTATAAAATTATAAAATTATAAAATTATAAAATTATAAAATTATAAAATTATAAAATTATAAAATTATAAAATTATAAAATTATAAAATTATAAAATTATAAAATTATAAAATTATAAAATTATAAAATTATAAAATTATAAAATTATAAAATTATAAAATTATAAAATTATAAAATTATAAAATTATAAAATTATAAAATTATAAAATTATAAAATTATAAAATTATAAAATTATAAAATTATAAAATTATAAAATTATAAAATTATAAAATTATAAAATTATAAAATTATAAAATTATAAAATTATAAAATTATAAAATTATAAAATTATAAAATTATAAAATTATAAAATTATAAAATTATAAAATTATAAAATTATAAAATTATAAAATTATAAAATTATAAAATTATAAAATTATAAAATTATAAAATTATAAAATTATAAAATTATAAAATTATAAAATTATAAAATTATAAAATTATAAAATTATAAAATTATAAAATTATAAAATTATAAAATTATAAAATTATAAAATTATAAAATTATAAAATTATAAAATTATAAAATTATAAAATTATAAAATTATAAAATTATAAAATTATAAAATTATAAAATTATAAAATTATAAAATTATAAAATTATAAAATTATAAAATTATAAAATTATAAAATTATAAAATTATAAAATTATAAAATTATAAAATTATAAAATTATAAAATTATAAAATTATAAAATTATAAAATTATAAAATTATAAAATTATAAAATTATAAAATTATAAAATTATAAAATTATAAAATTATAAAATTATAAAATTATAAAATTATAAAATTATAAAATTATAAAATTATAAAATTATAAAATTATAAAATTATAAAATTATAAAATTATAAAATTATAAAATTATAAAATTATAAAATTATAAAATTATAAAATTATAAAATTATAAAATTATAAAATTATAAAATTATAAAATTATAAAATTATAAAATTATAAAATTATAAAATTATAAAATTATAAAATTATAAAATTATAAAATTATAAAATTATAAAATTATAAAATTATAAAATTATAAAATTATAAAATTATAAAATTATAAAATTATAAAATTATAAAATTATAAAATTATAAAATTATAAAATTATAAAATTATAAAATTATAAAATTATAAAATTATAAAATTATAAAATTATAAAATTATAAAATTATAAAATTATAAAATTATAAAATTATAAAATTATAAAATTATAAAATTATAAAATTATAAAATTATAAAATTATAAAATTATAAAATTATAAAATTATAAAATTATAAAATTATAAAATTATAAAATTATAAAATTATAAAATTATAAAATTATAAAATTATAAAATTATAAAATTATAAAATTATAAAATTATAAAATTATAAAATTATAAAATTATAAAATTATAAAATTATAAAATTATAAAATTATAAAATTATAAAATTATAAAATTATAAAATTATAAAATTATAAAATTATAAAATTATAAAATTATAAAATTATAAAATTATAAAATTATAAAATTATAAAATTATAAAATTATAAAATTATAAAATTATAAAATTATAAAATTATAAAATTATAAAATTATAAAATTATAAAATTATAAAATTATAAAATTATAAAATTATAAAATTATAAAATTATAAAATTATAAAATTATAAAATTATAAAATTATAAAATTATAAAATTATAAAATTATAAAATTATAAAATTATAAAATTATAAAATTATAAAATTATAAAATTATAAAATTATAAAATTATAAAATTATAAAATTATAAAATTATAAAATTATAAAATTATAAAATTGGAAAAATGTAAAAAAATTTAAATCTTGATATCTAAAGAGGAGACATATTTTTCAAATTCAAATTCTGTTTTTATGTAACCACTTTCTGTTAGGTTTTGTTAGATTCTTTTGCATTTGAGCTGCTGAAATGTATTCCACACATATTTGTTTGAACTAACCTTCATGTTTGCAGGCACACTTTGATAGTTTCAAGTCCGTGAAACATTTACAAATCAACAGACACGGCGTAGTGGCACCACTAGCAACACCACCACTCCCTCCACTGATATCCAGGCGCAGTGGCGGCGTTTTGGGCGAGCGGGCATTGTAAGTTTCCAGCACTTCAGTGTCCACAGAGTCCATGGAATCCGTTGCTATTAAAACACCACGCGAACTCATTGTTTTCGGCTATATTTTTTTCGTTTGTTTTTTTTTTTTGTTTGCTCTTCTTCTAATGTTAATACAAAGTATATTGTTATTCTTGTTTTTTTCTTTGGTTTTCTTTTTTAATTTATCGTTTATTTCAACGATTAATATAAACTACAAGTATATAAGAAGGAAATTGTTGTCATTGTTGTCGTATTATTAATGTAGCTGCCCCGCCCCACCCCACAATCTTTTCATCATTTCGGCTTTCGTTTTGGGTTTAAAGCAAACGCCAAATTTGCTAAATGTTCAGATATGAGTAGATAAATTGTATCTCTTTGTATGTATATTTTACATAGTCTATATGGTATGGTATATAGGCATATATGTAAATACATATATACGAGAGTATGTACAAAATAATCTTTGATGAATTTTCAAATTAACATGGGAAAAAGAAAGTGCATCACACTCAAATCGTCCGAGCGTCGTAATAGATAATTTCTTGGCGGCTGACGTCATGGCCATCGCAATACATCGACCCAGAGATGGCAACACTTTGTGACAACAGAAAACAAATTACTTGTCATCTTTGTATGATAGATATTCGTATGTATACATACATGCATGGCCACAGTACTGACAAGCTGTTTTCTTCCTTTGTCTCCGTCAGGTTTCAATGAATGTGGCGAAAATTAATCATAGATTCAAGGATATGAATATTTTTTAAGTTTTTAAAAGAGTTCTCCTCAATGAATCACTTTTTACATTTACAATCAATATATATGCTCTTTTTTCTTTAGGAAAAGAAAATAAAAAATTGAGTATAGTTTGCAACAATAAAAAATATGTTTTTATTTTCATTGTCAAATTCAACTGGCAAAAAATGTCACGATTCAGTTCTCTCATACTTTGTTGAAATTTTCCAAATATGTATTTCACGATTTTCAATAAAAGAAATTTTAGACACCAGGGTGGATCGAAAATAAATTGTTTTTGTCATAATGTGATTTAATTTACAATTATATTTTTTGTAATTTCTTCTAGTTTTACAGATAACTGTCAGAATTGAAAAATATATTTTTTAATCGTTTTTATTATTTATTTTATAAACAAAAAGGTATCGATTTATTGTAATATAAATTTTATTAATAGATAATAGCGTCAGTACGTCTTTAGTCTGAAAATATATGTTCGCCATTTTGCACATCTCTTTTTAAAATTAAATATATTTTTAACGCATTAAAATCCGTAAAATAATTTTTGTCATTTCATATTATAAAATATAATATAAAAATATAATAATAAAATAATATATAACTATTATTGTTATTTTTCTTTTTCTTGTGAATTTTTCGTGCCTACAAAACTAAATAATTTTCGAAAAATAATGTTTTTTCCAAATTTTTGAAGACTTGTAATTCGCAATATTTATAGCCATCATGAGTACCTTTAGTTTAACATATAACTGGGTGTTTTCGGACTTATATTTCCAAAATGAAAATACAAATATTTAAGGTACCTTCGCCAAAAATAAAAATTAATTAAAAATACCATAATAATTTTTAAATATAATTTTCGAATTTAGAAAGCCGAAATATATCAAAAAATATTAAACGTCACCCTTCATTTAGTGTATAAAGTGTAGTGCATCATCTTATAGTGAAATTACGCTGTCCGACAGTCCATATCACACTTTAACCAGATGATATACATCTGAAACTATAGGTGAAATAGAGTTAATTGGCTTTTTTATTTTTTCATTTTCTCATCCTGTTGACTCTTAAAAGGACTACAAAGTTCCAAAGGATACAATTTTTCAAAAAATATTTTTAATACTTATTCGCACCCTATGGCACCGGGGTATAAATTCCAAATCAAAGAAGAGAATAAGTGCTAAAAATACTTTAAATTTCAAGCTTATATATATATTAGTTTAGTATTACCAACCATTTAAAAAATTTGATAAGAAATATGAATAAACTAGAAACACTTAGGGATAAACTTGAAATAGATGTTAATGCTGAGCTAATTCAATAGAAGCATGATATTTAAATTATTTTTAATAGATATTCTCCTCTTTAATTTGACACAAATACCATTATCATTAAAAAAAATATTTTTTTTTGAAAAGTTGTATCCTTTGGAAAAACTAAAAATGCCAAGAAACTCTATTTGGCCTATAGATTCAAACTAGGGTTTGGGGTCCGGGAAATCCCGAATCGTCCAACCGTCCAAAATTTTCCGGGAATTCCCGGGAAAAATTTTTTGATTTCCCGGGAATACGGGAAATATTAAATAAATATTTTATTGATTATTTTGAGCATTAATTTATTATATAAATTAGAAATTTTAGATATATTTCAAATTCATATATTTACATTATTGACAATAATAATGGGTATTTGTTTATTACTACAAACAGAACATTTTAAATTTCATTTTTTGCGAAACCCAGCTAGGAAAATACAAACTTTTTGTGAGTATAGTTGCATGATCTTTATTGTGAAACAAAAATATCATACCGACAATACTATGGCTGACATAATGTCAATACTTCAACCCTCGTGCTAGTTATACTTTAAATTTCTTGTTTTCCTAGAAGAATCGAAAATTTGAACACAAACTTTGAAATTGAATAAATCTGAACCGATCTAAAACATTTTTGGTATAGGTTTTCTGAAATATAAGACGCTTTCCCAAATTTGATAAAAATCTGTTGAAATATGTGGTTTCTAGTGCGGAAAAAGTAAAATAGGGAGCAAAATGTGTATGGGACCTATATCTAAATCTGAACCGATTTTCTTCAAATTAAATAGCGTTCGTCCTTATCCCATAAAACTACGTTGTGCAAAGTTTCATTTAGTTCTAACCACAATTGCGACCTGGACTTTGATTACAAGAACAGATGGACAGACGGACGGACATCGCTAAATCGACTCAAAAAGTGATTATATGTCGATCGGTATAATAAACGATGGGTCTATCTCGTTTCCTTTTGGGTGTTACAAACAAATGCACAAAGACATTATACTCTGTGGTGTAGGGTATAATAATCTGTAAAATATTTTGACAAAAACATTCGTCTAATTTGTAATATGTCAGTATTTTAACATATTTTTCTATTTATTACTACAATAATAAAAAGTATTTATTTTTATATTATTATTATATTATATTGTCCTTCTCGATCACTTACAATTAAGAGACTTGATAAGGTGGCAACATTTTTATCAAAAAATTAGCTAGTAAACCCAACAGAACAGGTTTAATAATCAGGAATTACATTCATATTAAAAGCTATCAAAAAAGTACGAAAACCTTGAAATAGTGTACACGGACGTGTATGGTGGGCGTTAATAGGTTAAAATAACACACCAGTTATTAAATGTTGACACTTTAAATCATATTGGACATACCTAAAATAAATTATTTTTTTCCCGGGAATTCCCGGGAATGAAACTTTCCATTTACGTTTTCCCGGGAAATGAAAAAAGTCCGGGAAACCCCAAACCCTAATTCAAACGTATATCCTCCGGTTCAAGTGTAACAACTTTTTATACACTCCACGAGAGTATTATGTCTTTGTGTATTTGTTTGTAACATCCAAAAGGAAGGGAGATTGACCCATTGTTAATTATACCGATCGGCTTAGAATCACTTTCTGAGTCGATTTAGAAATGTCCGTCTGTCCATCTATTATTGTAATCTCGATACAGGTCGCAATTGTAGCCAGAACCAAACGAAACTTTGCACAACGAACGCTATTTAATTTGAAGAAAATCGGTTCAGATTTAGATATAGCCCCCATACAAATTTCACTCCCGATTTGACCATTTTCACTCTAGATACCACATATTTCAACATATTTTCTTCAAAATTGGCAAAACACCTTATATTTCAACTGGAAACACTTGTGTTAAAAATGTGTTAGATCGGTTCAGATTTATATATGGCTCCCATACAAATTTCGTTCGCAATTTGAATTTTTCCGCTCTAGAATCCACATATTTTAACAGATTTTCCTCTAAATTCGCAAAACACCTTATATTTCAACTGGAAACACCTATAGTGAAAATAGGTCAGATCAGTTCAGATTTATATATAGCTGCCATACAAATTTCGCTCCCAATTTGAATTTTTCCGCTCTAGAATCCACATATTTTAACAGATTTTCTTCAAAATTGGCAAAACATCTAATATTTAAACTAGGAACACCTATGGTGAAAATGGGTCACATCGGTTCAGATTTATATATAGCTGCCATACAAATTTCGCTCCCAATTTGAATTTTTCCGCTCTAGAATCCACATATTTTAAAAGATTTTCTTCAAAATTTCTTAAAATTGAGCATAACACGTTATACTTCAACTAGAATAACTTGTTGTGAAAGTTAGTCACTTCATTCCATGTTTGGATATAGCCCCGATACAAATATTATTCTCGATTTGACAAATTGGACCAGGTCATATTAGCTTGTGATTAGGAAACATACAAAAAAATTTCCCGTTTTCACTTTTTTACTGAATTGAATTGTATTCCGATAGAAAGTGGAGGGTATCATATAGTCGGCCCCGCCTTCTTTCCTTACTTGTTTAAATTGTCGTTCGGTGTTATCATATCACCACATGTATGGGTGGCGTATGAATTATTTATGTTAAGGACAATATTACTCATACTCATATTACTCATAGCATAGTCCAGGAAGAGGTTATATTAAATTAGTCAGGTTGTACACCGAAACGAATAACGTTACGATAAAGGTAATGGTAACGGTACAGAAAAAATATATGTATATCGGTAAAATAATTATTTCGGTAACGAAAACGGATTTCAGTATAACGCTGTCATTCTCAATTAAACGGGAGAATTTGAACCATTCGTCCTGAAATTAATGAAAATAAATTTCTAAAGTAATTTCATTTATAATTTATCTTATTTTTATAGGAGGATAGCTTAGAAAAACCTGGACTTTTCATCTATATTCTGAGAAGAAAATAATTTTCAATTTTTATAAACATTTTCAATATATATGTGAAATACATAGTAATACCACTTTATCTCGTATCGAATACAAGCGGCAAACTATAATCAATTGCACAAATTTCCATTCATCCATTGCAAATTGCATGCAATATACGAATCGCTTAAATTGAAATGACATAAATTGCAAACAAACGTTCACGATTTTATAAATTAAGAGCAAATATACAAAAGTGAATAGATATCGTTGGATGAAGCAATTACCGAGGTATATAAATCTGCAAAGATTTGTATCATTTTTTGATCTTGGCAAAATACTGTGACGCTTTTATGAGTGCACTCTTGTACCCCGCTTTAGAAGAACGCTAGTATGTGCGCGTGGGAGTATATTCTAGTTGATATTATCTATGGCAAATGTCTGTGCTTATTAGTGAGCATGCAAATTAAAAACTATTTTAGGTGTCAAATATTTTCTCAGTTTGGTTTATGGCAGTGCCAAAGTGGCGAGATGAAATATGCCAACTTAAAGAAATTACGCTTGAGAATAATATCTAGATTTTATGATAATAACCATAATAAAGATAAAAGAATGAACTTAGTCGCTGATCCCGTCATTACTCTAATTCGGGTCGCAAACAAAAGTTGTGCTTGTTCACAAAATCGTTTGCTTAGTAATGACTCTGCCGAGTCAATTTCTAAGCTCTGTAATTTCAGAAAAACTTGAATTTCTTTAAACTACTCTTTAGAGTATATAGGATTTTTAGAGAAAACAAAAAAATCCAAAAAATATCTTTTCAGTACAGTTACAATATACTGTCATGTACGAAATGGGCTAATTTTTCTACTTTAAAATAGCAACAGCAAAATTGGGTTGAAATTGGACCACGAAAAGGGGTCGATTTAATATTGGATCATTTTAACGGATTTTTTTTTATTTTTTCGTGTTAATTAAATTATCGATATTTGTTAATACTCTTAAAATAAATCTCTGTTAAATTAACCTTCTAACAAGGTGGACAAAACTAAAATCGGTAGACATTTCAATTCATTCAAACAGAAATGAGTGCTGCTACGTCACATTCCTTCCGATGTTCATCAGTAGCATTCGAAATGTTTATTTTTTACAAAATATTTTTTTTTTCAGTTTCAGACAAGAGTAAATATTTATATTTCAATTATGATTTCAGAAAGAAAATTGTATGAAAATGTAACACAAAAAATCACACCGGAAAATACGTTTTTCAAACGTGTTTTAAAGGAGCGTTTAGCTTGACCTAGAATTGAAATGTTTTGCAAATCACCATCCAAACTTTATTTCCTTGAGGTGAATGGAATGGAGCAAAGAGATCCAATATTTCCAAGAATACATCTAATAGTTGTAGGTCGCTCTTGTAAATTGCAAATGGGGTAAATCTGCCTAGAGGACGACAGCATCAACCCCTAATATTTAGAGGTTTTAAGAAAATGTTTGGAGTATATCTTTAGCGTATTTACTGGATATTATATATGCAAAAGAAGTAAAATGTTGTGCTGAAACAATCACAAAATCACTCATAAAATAAAAAAATATGGATATATATCCAATTTTTTTAATAAAATTAAAATTTTCGTCGTAAAGGTACATACATACTTTAATATTTGTAATCTTATTTTGTGATATCTTAATCCGACCGCATTCGCTTATATGTTCTATTAAAGGTAATTATTATGTCTACAAAGTTAGCAAATTACACTTTCACATTGAAACAGTGGTTTAGGAACAGACTCTAAAAATTTGGGAAAAAGTTTTTTCGTTTGCATTTTTTTTGGTCTGTAATCAATATTTGATTTGAACTGGGATATTGTCCTGGCTCAAGACCATTTTGCTTCTATATTTAATAGAATGCAAATTTATTTACAAATGGCATGGTGACATTTATTACTTGGCTGCAGTCAGGTCTTGAGCCAGGACAATATCCCAGTTCAAATTTGGGAAAAATTATTTATTTTTTTTTTTTTCAAAAAATCTATTTTTTCTGGCGCGAAAATAAATCATAAAAAATAGAAAAAAATTTGTTTGTGTTTTATAGCAAAAATTCTAACAAAAACATATTTATATGTAGAAAATCTAAGGATACCCTTTGTAGGCACAAAAGAATTAAAAACAACTAAGTTTCAGTCGATCAGCCGACTTATGTATATATACCCTCACTCTCAGAGAACATGTGTATGGACGGACTTAAATTTTACTTAGTGCCGGAGTATGTGTGTGGGAGGTATTGGAAGTTTATGGAAATTGGACATCCACATTCTTAAATAATTGTAAAAACATGATCAAATATGAATTCATAATGGATTTCAGGCACCGGAGTTATAAAGGATTTAATTTTGCCTAGGGTAGAGACAATTGTGTGGGTGGTACTACAAGGGGCGTGGCTAAAACATAAATATTTTTAGGTTCGATGCGATTATAAAAACATTTTCAAATATCAAATTGCAATTGATTTTGACTACCCGTATGGAAGTTATATCGATTTATAAACAAGGCTTATGTCATTTTTTGTGGGAGGTACTAGAAGTGGTGTGGCAATATCTCACATAGTTCAAGTGTATCAAACGTCCATATAAGCATTATCCAAGTTCAAATTTCAGAGTATTCCGACCATCCGTATATAAGTTATAGCAGCATTAATTTTAGGTAGGTTTGGGTGATTTGTGTGGGAGGTACCAAAACCTGCCATATCTTGCTCGCTTAAAGCGCTTATAAAAGCTTAATCAAATACCAAAATATAGCTAATTTCGACTATCCGTGTGGAAGTTCCGTTGGTATTAATTTAACACTAGCTGAACCCCGCCCGCTTCGGCAGGAAAAAAACAAATGGGAAAATTAAAATCAGGTTTCATATTGATATTATCATATTTATATTATCGTGGTCAGTAATATATACGTTCCAATTTTCAGCCTTCTAGCTTAAAGAACACTATTGCCACGTCCTCGAAACGAAAATTCAAAATGCGACATCATATTTATCTTTCAGCCTTCTAGCTTAAAAAGCACTATTGCCACGCCCACTAAACGAAAATCAGAATTTCGGTATCATATTTATCATTCTCGTGGTCAGTAATATACATGTACTAATTTTCAGTATTCTAGCTCTCAAAAACGCTTTTGCCACGCCACCAAACAAAAATTCAAAATCCAGCATCATATTTATCTTTCTCGTTGTCAGTAATATATATGTACCAATTTTCAGCCTACTAACTCTCAAAAACACTTTTGCCACGCCCACTCCGCCCACAAAACGAAAATCCAAATTTCGGCATCCAATTGATCTTTCTCGTGGTCAGTAATATATACATT
Source organism: Polietes domitor (assembly GCA_947397865.1). Lineage (NCBI taxonomy): Eukaryota > Metazoa > Arthropoda > Insecta > Diptera > Muscidae > Polietes > Polietes domitor. The sequence continues at coordinate 25,601,595 of OX377620.1, read as the reverse complement.
CCAATTTTCAGCCTTCTAGCTCAAATAACACTATTGCCACGCCCAATCGCCCACTAAACCAAAATCCAAATTTCGGTATCATATTTATCAATCACGTGGTCAGTAATATATATGTGCCAATTTTTAGCCTTCTAGCTCTCAAAAACACTTTTACCACGCCCACTCCGCCTACAAAATGAAAATCCAAATTTCGGCATCATATTAATCATTCTCGTGGTCAGTAATATATACATTCCAATTTTCAGCCTACTAAGTCTCAAAAAAACTTTTGTCACGCCCACTCCGCCCACTAAACCAAAATCCAAATTTCGTTATCATATTTATCATTCTCGTGGTCAATAATATATTTTCAGCCTTCTAGCTCTCAAAAACACTTTTGCCACGCCCACTCCGCCCACAAAATGAAAATCCAAATTTCGGCATCATATTACTCATTCTGGTGGCCAGTAAAAAAATATTACCATGTACAAAGTTTGAATTGATTCCTTAACTCCTTTCGAGAGTTATCGTATACACCAGCCAGACAGACGGACGGACGGGCATGGCTCAAACATCTTAAAATATTGTGACGGATTTGGTCCAAACATACTTAGGGTCTGAAGTCACTCCTTCAATACGTTACACTTTTTTTCTGTCCCAAATAACATATACCCTCCTACTCTGTAGAGTGAGGGTATAAATATGCATACATTTTTGTGTTGATTTTATGAATCAACATGCCTCAAGTTTTCAAAAATTGCTAAACTTTGTATATTTCTATAAGAGCTTCAAAAGAACTTATACTTTTTGTCGCGTCCGATTTATTGTAGATTTTTTTCTAATTTTGTACAATTTTGTAATAAATCCAGCAAATACAGCTGCGGTAAAAAAAGCAGCGACGAGATAAAAAAAATTTGGACAAAGAAAAATATTAGTTTTGCTTCGAAAATCCTAAAAGTTTTTACGGTGATTGAAAGGTGGTTTTGTGCCATTCTTAATCTGGATTTAAATAAAAAAATAAATTTTTGTAATTTTGAGATTAGGCCTTTAGAACGATTTAAGTCAAAAATGAGACCAGTCACAAAAATAGCAGCGCTAATAAAAACTAAACATATTTTGTTTCAATTCACTTTAATTGAAATTGTTTTTAAATAATAAGTTAACTAAGGACATTTCCTTGAATTTAATACTTAGTTGTACTGACTTTATGGCTTATTACTGCTACATAAGGCCGTTTCATAGAGTCGACTAGTCTCTTACAATTTGTACCCGACATTTTTGCCCATACCACTATAATATCGTGGCAAAGCACGATATTGTTTTTCAGTATTGATAGTGAGACCTCATTCTAGTACTTACACTTAAAATTGTTGATTATATTTAGGTGTGGTGTCTGCCCGAACCATTCCATAAAATCGATTAATTGATTTCAAATCACCTTTTTGCGAGTCGGCTGGTGTTTTCGGGATAATTGACCTGGTAGAAGAGCCATTTAAGGGGCATTTCGTATTCTGTATACGTAAGCATACTACTATGCAGTATTTTGATGTACTGGGCAGAGTCCATGGTAGTTCTGGGCCAATGTATTGACCCAACTCCATAATATGAAAATAACGCCCAAGCCATTACGCTTGATCCTCCCTATTTGACTGTTTTGGTACTATATCTGGAGATGTACTCCGTGTTCTGTGGGCGTCTTACAAACTATCGAGGGACTGTCCCACCATACAAACAATTTTTGATTCAACTGACCATAAAACTTACATCCACTTCTTGGTTGGCTACACCAGGTGTGTTTTTGCTAATAGCAATTTTTTGTGTCATGTCTTTTATTTACAAGTGGGACTTTTTTCGTACTTCTGGTTTACAGATTATGTCTTCTTAGTATTATACGAACATTTTAGACTCTCAAATATGGACAGACATTGTTTTTTATTTCGGTGGCGGGCGTAAGTGGGTTTTTTTTGTACTAGACATTATTATTCGGTGAATGGTTGTAGGTGATATAAACCGATTTTTTCACAAGTTTTTGATTTTTCTTCTTATAATATCGAATTTCTGATCATTTTAATAGAACACTGGAATAAAAGTCGAACTTCACTATATGATTTTCCCTCAAATTTCAACCTTTTCATATGAACTCGGTTTTCTTCCCCACAATGCTCTCCTCGCCCTACTTATGAAGAAAAATAATACAATAACATTTCAGAAGTAGTGTAAATTTCATAGAATCTTACTTATAACATTAAATCGAATTGAAAAATTGAGATAAAATTCCATTTTCTTGAGATTTTTTGAACACTGCTATTATTTTGACCGGTCCAAAATGTCGAATAATCAAAAAATGTGAAATTTCTTAAGTTATTAAAATCATATCACCAAATACACAATTATTTTGTGTTTGTAACCTCATAACGCAGCAGTTAATGAAGAAGGAGCATTAAAAAAATATCACACAAATAAATATATGAAAATGTATATTAAGCTGTGGTGCGCTGCTATTATTTTGACCGCAACTGTATATTTTGTTTCTAATTTTGTACGAATCTGTAATAAATCCAGCAGCGCTTTAGAGCACTAAAACTACAAATCGACTTGTCTTCTGGTTTTTGACATAGTTAGAAGCGTGCAAATGTCGCGTCAGGGATACTGGGAGTTTCAATATATAAGATTTGGCCCGGCCGAACTTCACCACCCTTTTTTGCTCGTTTTACTTATTATAATCTGTACTGATAGTACTACATATGTACATTATAGTACAAAATGTGGGAAAAAAATTAAGTTTAATGGCGATGGTACAAAAAAAATACAGCCTTGTAGAGCGTTAAAAAATACCAAAAAAGAAAAAAAAAATGGTTAAAAAAATTGAACGGGGCCTTGAAAGTTCGGATATATAATTTGAGCTGTAGTCGTTAAAATTTTAAATCATTTAATTTAAAATCATTAACCCATCAGCAGCGTTAAAAAGTGAATTTCGAACCCCTTTTTTTGGTAAAATCGACATTATCTGGAAATGTGATCGATATTGAAGTAAGAGACCTGGAACCGGAGATATTCAACTTCAAAATAATGTTTTTGGGGAAAGTCTGCAATAATTGTAAAAAAATTTATTCTGTAGGCGTGTTTACACATGAGGATGTATTGTACATCCTAAAAGTAGTTTATATGTAAATACGCAGACAGAAACATGAAGTTTTTTTGAGTAGCCGGCCTTCGGCCAGGGTTAAAGATTTTCTCCGCTGGGGTATGTCCACAACCGGCTACGCAGACTAAAGTTTTCTAGGGTAGCCGGCCTTTCGGCCGGGGTTAAAGGTTTTCTCGTCTGGGGTATGTCCAAAACTGGCTATGCAGAATAAAGTTTTACTGCGTAGCCGGCCTTCGGCCGGGGTTAAAGATTTTCTCCTCTGGGGTATGTCCACAACCGGCTACGCAGACTAAATTTATATTCAAAATTTATATTTTGTAAAAATTAAAAAAAAACACTCGGAAGTTTGTAAAACAAAGCCAGAATATGGTTGACTCGAAATTGATTAAGAAATCGATAACTAAATCATAGGACAACTTTGAAGTTGAATATCTTCGGTTCCAAGAGGGTTAAGGAGCTGCAAACTACCTTAAAAGAAAGCTGGAAGTCTTGATTATAAACCTATATATACGATGGCGTACCTCAATATAGGACCTATTTCAAGATAATGTCGATTTTACCAAAAAAGTAGAGTAGTAATAGAAATATTGTATGAATATTGTAATATTCTTAATACAGGTGTTTGTGCAGTGTTTTGCCTCTTTTTACTTTAAAATTTTATAATATAAAATTCGAGTAGTCATTCTTAAAACTTCTTCTATTATCATTATATTGGAAATATGTCCGATGCAGCATTTCTTTAAAGACCTTCGTCTGTTTTTATTTTTATTATTGTTGTCCGGCGATTCATTGGGAACTTAGAAATTGTTATTGTATGCTCTTTTATTATTTATTTGTTTTTTATTTAATTATTTATTTTTGTTTTATTACTTATTTTTATTTAGTTGTTTATTTTAATTTATTTATGAAAATGTTCAGTTTAAAATCCTATTTAATTTTTTATTATTTTTTTAAGTACTATTTGTTTGTAGTTAGGATCATGATTACTTGTAGTTAATTGTTTAAATAGTTTAAGACATTTAATAAATGTAATTTCTTGAAGAATATTGTAATTCAATTATAATTGGCCACTTGGCTTGGAATTACAAAGAAATAAATGAAATGAAATGAAATGAAAAAAGCGGGTTCAAAATTCACTTTTTAACGGTGGCTCCCGATGGGTTAATGATTTTAAATTTTCCGCTATCTTATAGTAAATTCAATAAGCTTTCCAACGATATATATTTCGACCCGATCGGATCAGGAATGATGACTATAGCTCAAATTATATATCCGAACTTTCATGGCCCCAATCTCGGAAAGTGGACCGTAGCGCCAAAAATTTGTTTTTGTTTTGTTCAGATCAAAAAGTTCTATCTACAGTGAAAATTTGAAACAATTCAGAGAATCGCACTTAAACTAGATTTATGCCAAAATGTGTGACAACATATTTCACATACTCTGGTGCGTCATTTAACATTTCTTTATTTAAGTGTTAATAACACTTTCCCATCTCTGCTGTAAACAACCAACGAAGCAAACAGATAACTTGTGAGTCACTGTTCGTTCGTTCTGTCGTTGTTCTCTTGGGTCGATTTGGGTGCAACGCATTTAATTTTTACCAAAATTTATGATTATCATTTGTCTATTTCTATTTCGCAAATTGGCGAAATAGAATTTATCAACAGAACAAGAACAAGAACAACAAAAGCGCAAAACAGAAGAAATGCGTCGCTTTGTTTAGTTGCATTAGCAATTGCCGGTGTGCACGGTGGAGGGGATGAAAGGAGGGGGATAAAACGGCTTAAAGCTGTCAGCAGCAGCAGCCGCAATGACAACAACACCATAATTTTATTGCATTTCTGTTGTTGTTATTGCTGCTGCTACTGCGTTGTGTTGTTGCCATTAATTCTGTCGTCCGTTCAGTTCATTCACTATCAAAATATGTACGAAGCGCTCGCTGTTGAAGCAATTGCTTGGGCAATTGCATAATAATACACGGAATTATTTAAATTTTGTTGTTGCTTTTGCACATTTAATCGCCACTAAATGTAACATTCACTCATACATTTTGGTATTGTTGTTTGCCACTGCTTGCTAATTATTATGTTTTTATGTTTTTTGCTTTATGCTTTCTGCACAAAATGCCACAGACACACACGCGCCCCGATCAAACGAAAGTAAACGGAAAATTTTTCTTTTTGATTTTATTACAATGTTTTTTTTTTGTTGTTTTCTATATATTTTCTGTGTTTTGTGTTCTATATCGTTTGACACAATCTTTTATATCTGCTTCACGACGACGAAGTAATACTGCTGTGACTGACTGACTGAACGTACAAAAACAGTCGGTCTCTGGTCTCTGAGTGTGTGAACGAACAGTGAGAGCAAGCACAACAACAGCACCGAACAGAACAGAACAGAAAAGAAATGTTTGTTGTCGTTTTTCGGTTTTGGCTACAATAACTGAGAAATGGGAACGAGATAATCGTATGTAGTAGGTACATATTGTACGTACGTACGTACATATGTATGCACTCGTATGTTGATATGTAGGACTGAATGTTCGTAATCCACACACATACGAGCAGCCCCTTCATTATAGATTCTCCCTCGTTCGGCTGCTCTCATACATGCAAAGGAAAATAGTAATAAAGATTTTGATTTGACTGTTGTTGTTACTGTTGTCAACAGTGGTGTTACTCTTTTCCCACCAACATTCTTACGAGGGTGGTGTTAACATTTTTGGGAGACAAATGAGGCCCTTAAACATAAATCGTTCTAAAAATATGGATTTTGTAGCGGATTTTGAATTGCACTAAAATCATCAAAATCTGGTCTTTATACTGGGTCATATTGCAACTTTTTGATGTGGTTTGATAAGGCTCGGGCCAGATTTTAATCTCTAGCGGGTTCTTTCTTAATACCATTCACACTGTGAATTCTTTAAAAGAAAAACATAATTTATAGAGGTTATTTCGAAAGTGTCTAGCTTAAAAATGGAAAATAAACAAGTGAGAAGGCGTTAAGTTCGGCCGGGCCGAATCTTATATACCCTCCACCACGGAGTGCATTCCACAGTATTACCAGCAGATTAAAGGATGTCTACTTTACATAGAAGTACAGTACCATATTTGTTTACTATTTCAAACAAATATTAGGCGATTGTCAGTCGGGAGAAGCATTTTCATATACAGACAAAGAGACTGTATTATTTTGATAAGAAAAGTGCAAATGTTAAAGATATCCCCGTTCGCCCAATTCTCCGCCCAAATGTACAAATTTGGAAAAAAAAACCTTTTTGTTTCGAGTCTTCATAGTCAGAACACCGAATACGCACCGAATATTTACACCGAATATCATGATATCAACTTCAGCGGTTTGGAACGTCCCGTTTTTATCCCTCTTTTCAATTATATCCCTTAAAAGTACGAATTTCGAAAAATCCCTCTATTTGACGTGTCTATCCAATTAGAGGGATGTACACACCGAATTCCACGATTCTAGCTGTTGTCGTATCATTGGTACCATATTTTATCCCTTTTTGTCCCATTTCTCCCGCTAAAACTTTAATTTTCTTTGTGGTGCTTCCAAGCTACAAGGGGAATGTCCGCAACAAATTTTAACTGCATGAAAATCAGAAATTTAATTAATAGCCAAGGCTACCAATATTTTTATACTATGTACATATATATAAAAAATAATACTTCAATTCATAAAGTAAATATAAGGCAGCAATCATAAATACCCTAAATAATGGGGACGGAGAGTGTATTTTCAGCTACAGTGGTTTGGTTGGTAGTATTTCCATTCTATTTTAATTTCAAAAGGATTAATTTTGGAAAAGACCTTATCTCTCACGTACGCAGTATAATACCACTTCACTAACTAACATTTTTTGTCGCAAATGTAACAAAATAAAGTACGAATTTGGAAAAAAAAAATTACGTGGTTATGCACTCAAAGGAATGTTGATACTATCTGCGGCCATTTTGTTGGTAGCATTTTTATCCCCTTTTTCGCATTTTACTCCTTAAAAGTACGACTTTCGAAAATTTCATCGTTCTAGCTGTAGCCTTTTAGTTGGTACCATTTATATCCCTCTGCTCCCATCGAATCCCTTGAAAGTTCGAATTTGGAAAAACATTCGTGTCTACTCAGTCAGAGGAATGTATACAGCGAATTTCCTGGTTCTAGCTGCATCCATTTTTTTATCCCCTTTTTCCATTTTACACCCTAAAAGTACGAAAGTTTCCTTTATTTTATGTATTTATGCTATCAGAGGAATATATACACCGAATTTCATTATTATAGGTACAGCCGTTTGGTTGGTACTATTTTCATCCCACTATCCCCATTTAACCCCTTAAAAGTGCGAATTAAAAAAAAAAATACTTTTATATTATGTATATACTCTATTAGAGGAATGTACACGCCAAATTTCGTGTTTCTATCTGTTGTCATTTTATAGGTACCATTTTTATCCCTTTTTGTCCCATTTCGCCCCCTACAAATACAAATCACTCTACGGTGCCCTTTTATGCTATAAAGGGAAAGCGAATTGCAAATATCAAGTAAATACAAGCTAATTTGTTCAAAAAACATGCTGAAATACTCTAAATATTAGGGGTATTTTAAGTCCTTGTGAGGGAAAAAATTTTCCCTCTGGGCCGATTTCGTCCACTTTCAATCCCAACCGATCTACAACCATAAGACACAATTAGGAAACGCGAAATTCGGTGTGTACATTCCTCTAATTGAGTAGATACATAATATAAAAGTATTTTTCCAAATTCGTTCTTTTAAGGGGTAAAATGGGAATAGAGGGATAAAAATGGTACCAACTAAACGGCTGTACCTAGAATAATGAAATTCGGTGTATTTATTCCTACACGAATTTTTCGAAATTCGTATTTTTTGGGGTTAAAATGAAAAAAGGGGATAAAAATAGTACCAATAAAATGACCGCAGCTAGATTCATGCAATTCGGAGTATACATTCCTCTGACTGCGCAGACACGGAAAATAAACGGATTTTTCGAAATTCGTACATTCAAGGGATACAATGGTACAGAGGGATAAAAATAGTACCAACTAAACGACTAAAGCTAGAATGATGCAATTCTAATTGCGTAGAAACGTCAAGGGGGTAAAAAATGGTACCAGCCAAATGGGCGCAGCTTGAATCATGGAATTCGGTGTATACATTCCTCTGACTGCATAGACACGCAAAATAAAAAGTTTTTTTTTCCAAATTCGTAATTTTTCTTTTACGACAAAAATTGGTTGAATCATGAAGTTAGGTTATTTTGCACTATGTACGTCCTATAATGAATTTTCAAAATTTGTACTTTTGGAATTAAATTAGAATGGAAATACAACCAACTGTAGCACCTACTATCTACCAATATTTATGGTATTTAACCTTTTTAAAATATAAATAGAAGAATATTTATTTTTTGAATTGACGTATTGGTAGCCTTGCCTTATAAACGTGGTTTGAAATAATTAAACTATTATATTTATTTATAAAATTATTTTTTCAATATTTGTATTTGCTTTGGTTTGGCTATATTAAAAAATTTATATTTGCCTGTAATATTACTGCACTTCTACGAAAACCGACAACCTCTGTGGAATGCAATCCATGGTGGAGGGTATATAAAGTTCGGCCCGGCCGAACTTAACGCCGTTTTTACTTGTTTGTATTAGTTTTGCATACACTGAAGCGAAAGCATTTTTTAGTTAAATTGAACTTATTTTAAGTTAAAAAATGTTCCTCAGTTTAAGTAAAATTTACTTGTTTTAAGGAAAAAAGCAGCAAAATGACCTGTTACTTTTAGGAAAATTTAGCAAAATTTTTCTTAAATTTCCTTGGTTTTAGGAAAAAAAAAAAATACTGGAATTTTCCTCAGTAAGTATTTGAGTAAATATTTACTTGATTTGAGGAAATTGAACTAGTGTATTGAGGTGATACATTAAGCCTTAGATACTTATTTAGTTATAAGAGTGCGTTACTATCGATTAAAATAGGCAGGGAATTTTATATAAGATTACGAAATCGTTAAAAATTTGCACTGATAAATTTGCACTGGTAAAGGTTTTTATTAACGTAAATATTAAAATAAGAAATATAAGAGGATTTTTTATTTTATGTTTGATGGTAGGTAGGTGTGGGGGGATTTAAACTAAAACTGGTTTTATCCAATTTGACAATATAGGGGATGATGTATGCAAAATAGCACTATTCCTTTTATTTTTTGCCACAGCTTTATGAAAATATTCCGAAATATACCTACATGTGCGAATATGTTTAAACAGGTGCTTTACTTTGGCACATCCTATACCTGTAGTTGTTATATATTGAATTCCTATTTTTATACTACTTTAAGTCCCTTATTATTCAATTGTAGTAAGTAATACAATCAGTTACATCCATGTTAGTTATAAGCAAAACTCGAAATAATTCCATCTCAGTAAATCCTTCAATGCGTGCGTTTCTAAATAGTAAAACAATAATTATTACCACCTTTATTATTGTAGGCGCCACTGTGAACAGTGAGTAGACAGTCTAATTCTAAGCAAATGTTGGTCTAGAACTCATAAACACCAGCAATGGATGGCTAGATGTGCGTGTGGCAGGCGATATTTAGGTATTTAGTACACATCGTGTTCAAATCGATTCTTTTTGGGAATGCGGCCACCAATTGTATTATATTGGGCATTGACCTCAGCGCATAGCATCCCAGCAAAAAAATGGAAGTACTTCCAAAGGAATAACATTTAAAGTGCTTTGAAAGTAGCAGTATGCGCTGAAAATGTACTTTGGATGAAGTTCTTTTAATTGGCATCAACAAATGTACATATAAAGTCATACCGCAGTTGCAGTGTGTTATGATTTTCCGCTTTTGAAGAAGTTGTTTAAATTAAGATCAAAAACTTCAATATAATGTCATTCCAAAGAATTAGTATGAGCGGTTTTTCTGCTATGAAATACCCCAGATTCCATTTGGGGTATTTCACATTTCTATTTCTCAACTTGAATTTAGATTATGACAACTTGAATATAGATTATGTCAAACTAGTTTTATCAGTTAATTTACACTTAGATCTATTAAATGTGAAGTATTCACAGAAGCCCAATTTCACTGCACTGTAAGATGTAATTACAATTGGATTACCATCACTGATATAAAATAACATCCACAATTCCATTCTTTCATAACATTATGAGCACTGACTAAAATGCACTGAAAAGGTGACCTAAAACAAGTAAAAACGGCGTTAAGTTCGGTCGGGCCGAACTTTATATACCCTCCACCATGGATTGCATTCCACAGAGGTTGTCGGTTTTCGTAGAAGTGCAGTAATATTACAGGAAAATATAATTTTTTTAATATAGCCAAACCAAAACAAATACAAATATTGAAAAATTAATTTTATAAATAAAAAATATTTCAAAGCCATAAATATTGGTAGATAGTGGGTGCTACAGTTGGTTGTATTTCCATTCTATTTGAATTTCAAAAGTACAAATTTTGAAAATCCATTATCAGACGTACATAGTGTAAAATAAACTTCATGATTCAACCAATTTTTGCCGTAAAAGAAAAAGTACGAATTTGGAAAACAACTTTTTATTTTGCGTGTCTATGCAGTCAGAGGAATGTATACACCGAATTCCATGATTCCATTTGGTTGGTACCATTTTTACCCCCTTGACATTTCTACGCAATTAGAATTTTATCATTCTAGTTGTAGTCGTTTAGTTGGAAATATTTTTATCCCTCTGTACCATTGTATCCCTTGATAGTACTAATTTCGAAAAAATCTATTTTCCGTGTCTTCGCAGTCAGAGGAATGTATACTGCGAATTTCATGACTCTAGCTGCGGTCATTTGATTGGTACTATTTTTATCCCCCTTTTTCATTTTAACCCCAAAAAGTACGAATTTGGAAAAATCAGTTTATTTTCCGTGTCTTCACACTCAGAGGAATGAATTTCATGACTCTAGCTGCGGTCATTAGATTGGTACTATTTTTATCCCCTTTTTTTCATTTTAACCCCAAAAAGTACGAATTTTAAAAAATCCCTGTATTTTACTTATCTATGCAATCAGAGGAATGTATACACCGAATTTCATTATTCTAGGTACAGCCGTTTGGTTGGTACCATTTTTATCCCTCTATTCCTATTTTACCCCTTAAAAGTACGAATTTGGAAAAAATACTTTTTATACACCGAATTTCGTGTTTCTAGCTGTTGTCGTTTAATATGTACCATTTTTATCCCTTTTTGCCCCATTTCACCCCCTACAAATAAGAATCACTTTATGATGCACGTTTTTGCTATAAGGGGAATGCGCATACCAAATATCAAGCAAATAAAGAGTGATTTTTTTGAGGTTAGGATTTTCATGCATTAGTATTTGACAGATCACGTGGGATTTCAGACATGGTGTCAAAGAGAAAGATGCTCAGTATGCTTTGACATTTCATCATGAATCGTCTTACAAACGAACAACGCTTGCAAATTATTGAATTTTATTATCAAAATGCGTGCTCTGTTAAGAAAGTTTATTGCGCGCTTCCATTTTATGGTCAGTTTAATCGACCCACTGAAGCGGCTATTCGGGCTATTGTGACTAAATTTCGCACCAAATTTACATTGTTGGACATTAAACCACCAACACGCTTACGTAGAGTGCGAACTGAAGAAAATATCGCAGCTGTATCGGCCAGTGTTAATGATGACCACCAATTTTCGATTCGTCGCCGTTCGCACCAATTGGGTCTCTGTTACTCAAAAACGTGGAAATGCCAAAATTGGACTAAGCGGATGGACCACCTAAGACGCAGCCGCGGTCAACATTTAAATGAAATTATCTTCAAAAAGTAAATGTCATGGACCAATCTAACGTTTCAAATAAAGAACCGATGAGATTTTGCAAATTTTATGCGTTTTTTTTTAAAAAAAAAGTTATCAAGCTCTTAAAAAATCACCCTTTATAAACAGAAATATGCAAAAAACATGTTTAAATACGCTAAAATATTAGGGATTATTATGGGTATTTTTAGTCCTTGTGAGGGAGGGCCCTTTGGGCCGATTTCGCCCCATTTCAATCCCAACCGATCTACGACTATAAGACGCATTTATGGAAAATTTGAACGTTCTAGCTCCTTTCGTTTAGATGCTAGCGTGCTTTCAACAGACGGACGGACATGGCTAGATCGTCTTAGAATTTTATGACGATCAAGAATATATATACTTTATAGGGCCGCAGGTCGATATTTCAAGGTGTTACAAACGGAATGACAAAGTTACTATACCCCCATCCTGGAGGTGGAGGGTATAAAAAGGACATCCCTCCTATGGCAACCCCGTGCAAAATTCATTGTTGAAGATCCGTTTTTTCACCATTTCCGAATCACAATATGAACATCTTTTTCACTTCTTTAAATGCTCTTTTTTTCGCTGGGATATACATACATACTTGATTTTTGATTTTAATCCAATGGTGGTTACAGCTTGTCCAATTTGAAACTAATAGGGGTCTCATAGAATCTGATTGTTGTCGGAATCGGAATTAAAGTTTGCAAAAAATTGCTCATTTATCGAAATTGAGAACCAATTTGAATTGGTGCATGATGTCCTCCTTTAAAAAATACTGAATTTTAAATATTGTATTACTTGTATAGTTGTATCGATTTAAGCAGTTTTGAAAACAAAACAACATCACCATAATGCCATATTTAAGTGTCAGCCAATTTCCCAAGAATTATTCGTCATAATTTATGTGAGTGAGTGTGAGCATTTGAATAAATTTAATTTCGACAAAATGCGCATTGTCTACTTGTTTTAAGACAAGTATACACAAAAAACCGAATTTCGTACATATATATGTGTAATTAATTTATAATTGTCTTCCCTACAAACATTTGGAAGATATATCTAAGAAGATATTGTAACAATATCTTCCATTTATCATTTTGAAGAAAAAACTAATTTTTTTTTTTCATTTTCGTCTTAGAGAAATATTAACGATATTGACAAATAATATTTTATAGGCATTTTTTCGTATGAATGTTTGAAAGAAAATAATTAAATGATTAAAAATTATAACTACAATTAATAGTCGTGGAAAATTTACGTTGTATGTCTTGCTACAAGTGCTTGCAAACTTTAGATAATATATACTAAGACTGTCCAACAAAATACAACTTTTTAATTGAAACAGAATAGCGACCCCATAATTCTGAAAGGACATGTTGAGTAGACCATTTTTGCAGAATAAACTTATAGTCCAGCTGTTCTGAGTTTCTTTCACAGTGGATCAAAGTTTTAATTTTTTGATCGAAGGGAGCTCCATACTAAGTGAATAAAATGTTGTAAGTTAATGTCTGAGAGAATTCTTATTGTCAGAAATATATTGTGGAATTTTATGAGGATAATTTTTGTGGAAGATCTAAACCCTTTTGCTATATCTTTTGGGAGATGTCTAAAGATATAGCAATCTATAATGCGTTGGAACATCTGTACTTAAACAAACTTTTATACATATCACCAAACGATCTTCCACTACTAAGAAGTCCGATTTTTTAATATTTTCAGTTTACCTTGTCCTACAGATGAAGCATCATATATTAAGTCATTCTTTAGAAGTATACGCTATAAGTGTGTCCTCGAACAAAATTGAGAAATACTAAAAACATACTTCCAAAGTAGTGAGACTTTAACGCAAACTGTAAGAAACTTATGATGTTTTCAGATGAAGTTGCCGCATATGGTGTTCAGAGAACCCCCGAGACTATTGAGACTATTGAGAAGCTAATGCATCAACAGCGAGTCACTATTTGGTTTGGGATCACTGGACCATGTACTGAAAAATTGCGTTGATCGGATGAGGTACTGTCGAGCCAGTCGTTGTAGTCACATGAATGATACCTATTCAATAAAACCATAAATTTGAAAAAAAGATAATAATCAGTACTTTCTTACAGCTGATTATAATTTTAAATATAATTCCTTTTCAGGCTTAATGCCAACAAAACCTTGTGAAGATGGTCGACTCCTATCAAAAATCATGTTAAAGGTAGTGAACAGCGAAGTAATAAATTCATTTACATTTGTAAATGAATAACATTATTCCGGTTAAAATCAAATACTAAATATGTTTCAAAGCTCTTCAAATATTCCACAAAATCCCCTAAATATTTTAAGAAATCCCCACAAAAATCGCATGCCCCTATTTGATATTTTTGTGCTTTTGATCATAGAATCTCACGGTTTAGGACAAGTTCCCACATCTGACAAACATGGTTATCGAGACTAAGTCCAAAATTTTGAAAAATTAGTTTTATTGACAACAGCTGACAGTCACGGACACCCAAAATTTGTCCGCATGAGGGAGGTGTCCACTTATGGAAGGTAAAATAAAAAAGTATATTTTATATCCATTTCCACATAAGACAGTGTCTGCTTAATAGAGGTACATTATAATGGAAATTTTAAAATTTTGATTACTTTTTTAAAAAGTATCCACTTAAGAGAGGTGTCCGCTTGAGGGAGTGTCCGCCCGTGAGCGGATATATATTTATATTGTAGTCAGCGACAATGTGAAAAAAAATATATTTTTTTTTGTTTTAAGTAAAAAATTAACAATATTTTAGTTTTTTTCGTTTGCATTTTTTGGTCTGTAATCAATATTTGATTTTAACTGGGATATTGTCCTGGCTCAAGACCATTTTGCTTCTATATTTAATAGAATGCAAATTTATTTACAAATGGCATGGTGACATTTATTACTTGGCTGCAGACTACCACGATCATGATTTCGACCATGTCAAAAGTCTTTTCAAGTGGCTTCGCAGCGACTTTTCAACATCAAACCCGGCCTCTATAAGGAGATGATACTCACAAACATTGATATTGCTTTTGGCGACAATTAAAAAAAATTATTTGGAGTGAAATTTTAACAATTTTATTTAGATGTTTGTTAAGATAAAAAGATTGTTTTAGAAACAAATTCTCATTTTTTTGACAGTTTCTAAACCACCCATAATAATTACTTTTAATTGAACATATCACACCTGTCTACAAAAGAGTAACATCTCAAAACTCATTTTTGTGCAAAAAAAAAATACATAGTAGTCACCAATAGCCACTATGACCGCTGACTATGACGACGTTTTCAGAATGATATCTTAGACTCAACTGTTTTTTACTATTTTATCAGTTTTTCTTTGAGTGTTTATCGCACATCCCACCGGATCAGGACAACCAAGGCACGGCAATAAAAAATATAAACGCACCCATGATGGCCGTTTGAGTGCGTAAAAAACGAAGTCATTCTATCTACCGAAATGTCCAAAATGTTCACGAATTTTCTTTTCTTTTGTGTTATTTTTTATTTTGCAGTCAACGCTCGCGCCGGCGTCCGACTTAAATCGATTCTTATTGGAATGCAGCCAGCTAATATTTCTCGCAGTGCATTGACCTAATGCATCATAGATTTTAGTGTATATTTATTTAGCAAATGAGAACACTAAAGAAAACACAACGCCAGAGGAATTAATTGAATTGGTGGCCGTTATAACCAGTTTTGGAAGAGCATTATTATCAATGTCGTCGTCGTCGTCATCATTTTGCAACAACATTAATTGCTTTCTCATTATTTATACAAGATATGTATGTGGGTGTGTGTGTGGATGAAGATGGTTAAAAGATGTGCGAATATTCGCATATTACGCATTATAATAAATACGCATTAGCACTTACTTGATTTAGTCTTTCCAACATGTTGTCCTTCGCCGTTCATGTCCATTTCCATGTCAGTGTCGAAGCCATAGCTTCTAAAGCACTCATCAGCATAACTTTGCATTTCACCCAAAAAAGCTTCGTTCAGTTCACCTACTTGTGTTTTAAGTATTTCGTCCTGTTGTTGTTGTTGCTGCTGCTATTTTAATTGTTTCTTTTTATTATTCTTGTTTTAGACTATGTACATGCACACGCACACATACGTATGTATGTATGTATGAACGTGTGATATGATGGAAACGGTCGTGAGACTTATGTATCTCTGACACACAATATTGCAATCACTTCACTTCACCTCACCTCACTTCACTAATCACTCACTGTCGCAGTCACCGAACCAACCGAAACCAACAACAACTTTTCTGTGTCTACGGATGGCTACGTCTACACTTTTTGAAAGGAACGTGTGGATGGATGTTTGCGTGCTCGTGTGTGCGTGTGTGTGCAATAGGTAAGACGACGATGATGATGTTTTTGTTGTTGTTACTTTCTCACTACCATTCACTTGTGCACGATTGTCCGTTTTTTCCTTGTGTGGACGTCGCCGCGCGTTCCGGCTGTAAGTGATAAATGTAAAAAATGTTGTGTACGACGCACTACAGATACAATACTTTGTGCGGTGGGCACGTCAAAAATGTCGATGTAGGTGTAAAGTAAGAATGTAAAAATTACTTTGTGCTTTGTTTTGTTATGCTTCTGTGGGTTATGTTGTTGTTGTTTTTGTGGTTTTTAAGTGTTTTGTGCTGATTTTGAGTTGTGGTTTTTTCTCGCACCAGGCGCTTTGAATGTAACTGCACAAACTTTAAACTTTTTCACTCGATTGTTACACTTGCTTTTTTGTAAAAAGATTGTTTTTATTTATTTTACTTCTGTTTTCTTGAAATATGTTTGCGTTTATGCTAATCTGTTGTTTTTCTCTTTATGTTTAATTACACATACACAATCATCCGGTTCCTCACAAAAACTCTGTGAATTTTGGTCAAATGTTCAGAATATACTAAGCTCATTTGTGCTTATGCTTGCTATTAAATTGCACGTAGGAAGAGAGAGAGAGAGAGCGAGCGAGACACTGTGAGTAAGTTAGTGTATGTCGTGAGCAGGGTTACCGTTGTGTTACTAAAGTTGCATTTTGCGACCTTTTTGACGGCCTGTGCCTTTTTGAAAGTAATTTTGGTCACCTTTTTTAATTTTGAGCGATTTTTCTCCATTTTTTCGTCAGAAATTCAAATTTTTCTAAAAGAAGTAATCATTTACCGAGTATGTTGTTGAAAAGTCGCTGCGAAGCCACCACTGAGGAAACCTTTCCCCGGCTGAAAATCAAGATAGTTGTAGTGTGCAGCCATTTAATAAATGTCACCATCTACAGGGTGCGGTCCCGAAGGGGTTTAAAACAATCATAATTTATTTAATTGTTATATACAGTTACGATCAAAATAATAGCAGCACTCTACAGCTTAGAATACATTTTCATATATTTATTTGTGTGATAATTTTTTTATTGCTACTACTGCATTAAATGTTTGGTGATATGATTTTAATTGTTTTAGAAATTTCACATTTTTGGACTATTCGCCATTTTGGACCGGTCAAAATAATAGCAGCATTCAAAAAATCTCAAGAAAAAGGAATTTTATGTAATTTTTTCAATTCGATTTGATGTTATAAATAAGATATTATGAAATGTTATTGTTTTATTTTTCTTCATAAGTAGGGCGAGGAGAGCATTGTGGGGAACAAAATAATTAAATTAAAAATTAAAAATTAATTAATTAAAAATTTTGAAATCTGAGGAAAATTATATAGTGAAGTTTGATTTTTTTCCAGTGTTCTATTAAAATGATCAGAAATTCGATATTATAAGAAGAAAAAAACAAAAACACGTCAAAAAATCAGTTTATATCACCTGCAACCATTCGCCGAATAGTAACGTCTAGTACAAAAAACCCACTTACGCCCGCCACCGAAATAAAAAACAATGTCTGTCCATCTTTGAGAGTTTAAAATGTTCGTAGAATATTAAGAAAACATAATCCATAAGCTAGAAGTCCGAGAAAAGTACCACTTAGAAATAAATGACATGTCATAAAAAAATTGCAATTCGCAAAAATACACCTGCAGTAGTCAACCAAAAAGTGGGTGCACGTTTTATGGTCTCCAGGTATCACCAAAACTTTCAAATAGGGAGTATCAAGTATAATAATGGCTTGGGCTTGTTTATCATATTATGGAGTTAGGTCCATACATTGGCCCAGAACTACTATGGTCTCTGTACAGTACATCAAAATATTGCCTAAGTTTATGCTTACGTATGCAGAATGTGGAATGCCACTTAAATGAGTCTTCTGGTAGGTCAATTATCCCGAAAACACCAGCCAACTTGCTAAAAGGTGGTTTGAACTCAATAATATCGATGTTATGGAATGGTTCGGGCAGACACCACATCTAAATATAATCAAAAATTTTAAGTGTGATGACTAAAACGAGATCTCACTAGCAATACTGAAAGACAATAACGATATTTGACACGAAATTATAGAGGCATGGTCAAGAATACCGCATGAAATGTGCAAAATACTAGTTGACTCCAAGAAACGACGTTATGTGGCAATATTAAGCAATAAAGTCATTACAACTAAGTGTTAAATTCAAGAAAATGTCTTTATTTAAGTAATTATTCAAAAAAGTTTTCAATTAAAGTGAATTGAAACAAAATATTTTTAGTTTTAATTAGCGCTGCTATTTTTTTGACTGGTCTCATTTTTGACATAAATGGTTCTAAAGGCTTAATCTCAAAATTACAAAAACTTACTTTTTTATTTAATGTCATATTAAGAATGACACAATACTACCCTTCAATCGCCGTAAAAACTTTTAGGATTTTCGAAGTAAAACTGATATTTTTCTTTGTCGACATTTTTTTATCTCGCCGCTGCTATTTTTTTGACGGCAGCTGTATGTAGATTTTTAAAATTTATGTGTGAAAGATTACGTAAGTGACCACCGCGCAAAGTTGAGCACTTTCAAAAACATTTTCAATGACAGGAATCAGAGTATCTGGCTTTCGGCTCGAACATTTTCCTTCAGCTGTTTAAGGGTTATGGGT